>JAUBNQ010000008.1:2475292-2515888 GCA_032353495.1 Ctenopoma kingsleyae | reverse complement strand
TGTAGACTGGGGGGTGAAAATGGGATTTTCATGCACTTAAAATTAAAGAAGACGTGCTTGTAGTGCTTACAGAAACAATGTCTCAGAGGCACTGTTCACACTTGGTTTTAAAATGCACCTGGGGTGATTCGGTCACAAGTGGTCAGCTCTAAATACAAAATTACCACCATCCAATCACTCAAAGCACTTAATGAGGTGGTCTGGGACACACAACTCTTCTGTAGTGAAAATGCTAATGAGTCCTGATGCGTCCCCAACAAGGATCTCAGCTACCAACCACCAACTACTTCCTAACGGCTACACACCACTTCTGTTGAGAACCGTCTGTAATTTGAATAAACAGAACCCTTTAATCAGGACAGGTCAGCTAGAATGAGTAACCCTGAACCAAAAGTTTTCAGATACATCATCAGACAGTAAACTGCAGAAATGTCTCTCAACATAACCCTGAATCTGTTTACCCGCTGTAGGGGTGCGTTCACACTGGGATTGTTTATTATCGCTTAGGTAATAGCATGTGGGGAGTCTAATTTGTCGGTGCGACTAACACGCCAGTGCTTTGTTTGTTCAGACTGGTGAGAGTGACACCATTTAGCCTCTGTTTGCATCACTTAAAAGAGCCATTTGAAATAAGGATTTTCAAACCTCTGAGTGAAATGACTGAACTGTACCTGGCTGTCTGACTTTAACAGACATCTGATGTAAATTAAAAACATTTTAAATTGAGCCCATGTCACAGAGATAACATTCAAACGCCATAGAGAAATGCCACCAACTCCTGCATCACCATACTGCTATGAAACCAGTCAAACCTCAGCATGCAGCCTGAATCAGAAGTTTTAAGCAACACAATTCCCTACACAAAAATGTTATCTGCAGGTACAGACATGCTGTTGTCTTTGGAATTTGTTAATTTAATCCTAAATTTTCCTTTTGAAAGACTAACAATAGGCTACAGGGGCCCCGAGGCTGATCAAAGCCTTTTAATTAGGTATTTAAAGCTAGATGATGCAACCAAAACTGCAGTTTGTATTTTTGGCATAAAGTAAATTAGTTGTTGGGCTTCAGAAATGGTTATCAGAAAGTTATCATCAACTGATTAAAAAAAATAGTTTGTAATTTAATTTGTAATCTACTACAAAGATCTGTTTCTGCTGTTTACATTATCAGATACAAATAATTTATTAAATATGATTACTAATATAAAAATAATGGTTATAATTAGGCCATCTTTTAGGGGTGATCCCTTATTATTCTCAGTATTTCTTGTTTTTTTATTTGTTATTCTTCTGAACTGTAGCTGTGACATCTTTCACTTGGATGTTATAGGTTGCATTGAGTAAGTAAAGCTGGTAGGAAATATTTTTGTATGCGTTTTCATTTAAGGCTTTAACCGACTTTAAGTCTCAGAAGTTTGTTTTAATTTTTATGAATCTGACAAAAATTGAACCACTGATGTCTTATAGGCCACCTACAAGATATGGACATTTTTTCCTCTGCTTGCTGTATGTAAATGCTGCCATACTACTCAACTAATTTGTCATAAACTAATGTAAAGACAGACAAACACCAGGTCATTTTTAAGATTTCCCATTGGATACAGCCGATTTTGTTTTAACTTCTGAGTTAACTAAAATAAAAATTTGTGTGAATGGTTGCTGCCTGGACAATTTTCAGTTTTTGCAACTCGTCTTTGTAGCAGTAGTGAGAGATCTAAAATTAATCCACTGTTCTCTATCTGTCCTAGACAACTTGCAGCAGGTTGCACAGACAGTGCGTAAGAAAAAAGAAACTTGTAATGCTGGCAAACACTGTACCACCATCAAGAGCGCTCACTCCTCGCTACCCTTAATATTAAAGAAATTATTTATTAAACAGGCTTGCTATGGCCTGATCAGTAATTTTTCCCATGAAGAATGTCATTTCATATTAATATAGAAAAACAGTAACTGCTCAATTCAAACCTAAATGTCTATTCATTATTTATTCATTGTTATTCAGCCATGTTTGGTGTGTACCATCTCTGTCTTGCTTCTATGCCGAACAATAATGGGCTCGTCCCCTGTGTGTTAAAACAAAGATATTGGCACTTGTTGAAGACTGCATTTTGCAATTGTTTTCCCCCATGGTAGATGCTTGGCTGAACACACAGATTTACTTGATACTTACATTTTTTTAATGGAACTTCCAGTGGGATAATAAAAGGTATTTCCCAAAATGGTGGAAGACTCCTTGAAGACATCTCCTGGATCTGTACTGAAGAATAAATCATTTTTAGTTGGACATTTTCCAGTAATGTATTGTTTTTGAGACATTCTGGTGGTTCAACAAAATCTGGAAACAAAATTCTTGTTGTGTGGTTGTGTTCACCCCTTGTGCAGCACCCAGTGATTTCAAGTGGCTTGTTGTGACACATTCACCAGTGAGACACTTGCAACATATTTTCATTTTATTCCTAGTATAAGAGACATACAATGGTATTCTGTGAGACCAAATTCATAGTAATTCAGGAGGTGCAGCCTGGAAATCAAACATAAAACTAAAAGATAATACTGATTCAATGAGACCCTGCCCAGATAGAATGTATTTACATCAAATCAAACACTGACAGAGCTTTTAGAAGTGAGACCGCTCCCTCTGCCATACAATCTGTCACTGGCAGATTAAAAAAAAAACCAAACCCAAACTACACTGTAGCTGCCACAATTCCTCTTATGACACATCATGGCCACGACCTTAAATCAAGATGGATGCTTTGTATTTGTTGTTTGAAAGGCCATTTAATGCTCTGCTAACTATTAATGTTCAAATCTAACGTATTTCCTTCCAGCAAACCTTTTTTGGCTGGCCTTAATTTAATGGAGTTTGAGTGTGAATGCTAAACTTTACATTAGGTCAAATGAGCTCTGGGAAATTTCAATCAATAAACAACACTTTCAGACACAATAAATATGGTAGTGTTGTTTTCACAGAATTGATTGCAGTTCCAGTCAACTGTGGCCAAAGTGACTCTGCTGGAAAGTGCAACAGTGAAATATCTTGAAGACGTGGACATTCGGAGACGGAGCTGACTGGCAATGCCATCCCCCGAGGGAAATCCCCAGCAGATATTCTGCACTGCGTCCATCTATTTCACAATTGCTTCCCAAGTATCGATCCAAGAGGCAATCTCAGCTCGTCAGATTAAAGTTCATTGCACTTCTCCATGTTTCAACATATTTAAGTGAAACAGTAGCAGTAACCTTTGTAGAAGTCCAGCTACATGCCTCTTGTATGTAGTGTAACAATTATTTCTCTCAACTAGTCCCTTTAAATTAAAACTAAAATATTTTTTTTATAATAATGCCTGACATTCACAACTGTGGTGACGAGCCACATATTTGCTTCATTCGTGAGTTAAATGTGACTTCTACAACGGTTACAGGTCAGCTGGTGATAAGAGGAACTGTGAACTGCTCCTTTTGAAACCAAAGAGATGCTGAGAACACTACTGCCAATGAAAATGACATAAATGGCACCTATAGGAAAAATAACACCCAGTGGAAAGTGACATAATATGGAGGAAGCTGAACCTGAATATCTGCAGTCTCTGGCTGTGTACTTGTTTTGCTCAACACTCCCAAAAAAGAAAACTGCAGGCTCACACTTCTGGGATGAAGAAAAAAAAATGAAGGGTTTCATTCCAAAAACTGCATCCATCTTTAAAAAAAAACATCATTAATAAGTGTTACAATCATATTTGCAGTTATCAGTTTATCAGAAAAGGTGATAAATTCTTAAATGACAAATTTCTCACTGTGGAATGAAACTCTTCAAATATACAATAGATACTGTATGACACATACTGACGACCATAGAAAATAAAACACCTACAATATACTGTAGCATAGTAGCCATCTGAGCCCCTTGCATTAATCCCTAGCCCCATGTCACACACTATTATTAAATAAGGCACACATTTACACATACAGTTAAAATTTGGCTAGTAATTATTCCTTTATTTACAACCAATAGCCACAAAGTTAATAATTATAATAACTGCAGTCCTCGTATGTTTTATGTTCATTCTCAGAGCCAGATGGCATATTGAGTTCGTCTTGTCCTCTTTGGGTCCAAAATATGTCATGAGTATACAGTATTGTTTATTTCCATTTCAGAGAATGTTAGACCCACTAGACTTGTGGAGCACCAATCTTACAGAAACATTCTCAAGAACTTAAATGGACCCAGTTTTGTCAATTCTACCTGACAATGGCTGGGATTAAAGAAAAAAAAAGAGAGAAGACGAATATAGCTGCTTTGTCGAAGTATTATCTTTCTCATGTTAACATGAACAAATCTGGTTCTGTGTTTTTAGCCAACTGACAATGAGCTGTGTTGATGAAATGCACGATTTGGTGTCCCTAACGTATTCTCATCAAGTGGGGGGGATCATTTGATATGCCCAAAGAAAGAGTATAGTAAGGCAAAGACATAACTACTTTCTGGGGAATTTGACTTTTCACCACAAGTTACATATGCTGCATATGTATATGTATACATATACGGTGTGAATATAAACACACATATATATACACACACATGCATAATATAAACACATTCGAGGGTGGGGTAGGGAGGGTGGGGACTGGTTACCAACACTACATCAAAAAAGCAAAAGGTTAAGCAAAAGCATGAATCTAAGCATTGCAGGAGCATCCTGCTTTTAAGTCTTCAAGATGAGTGAAGTGTAAAGTTCTGCCATCATCAACGCTTTCAAGTTGCATTGTAAATCCACACTGAGGACACTGGCAGCCTAATATAAGTAGGTGGCGTCACGTCACCCCAGTCAGCGGTTCTATAATAAGCAAGTAGCTGAGCAATACCAATATGGTACAAAGATATTCGTTGGACAAAAAGAAGGGGAAAAAACAAGTTTGGTTGAGGCTTTCGTCCACAGTGGCACTGGTTGTCACATGACTGGTTGTGTTTTCTCATGAAGGTCTGCAACCTCAAACCCAGTGCATTTCGTCAAATGGGAGTTGCTTTAAGAAGACACAATGAGGGAGACTCCCTCCCTAGTCCAGGATTGAACATCCTCAGTAGCTGAACTTCCCCTGTTGGTTGACTGGGGATGTGGCAGGTATGAACAACGGCTTGGGAGGGACATCAGGTTTGAGAGAGGAGGCCCGGCGGACGATGGCACCCCTGTGAGGGACCTCCTGCTCTCCATTGTAGCTGTGCTGGCGTGCCAGGTATCCATTGGGGATGAGGGGGTAATGAACCTCACAGGCACTGCCTGTTGAGTTCATTCGTGCTAGAAGGGGCGGTGGCTGGTTAAGCCCACCATTTCGTTGGCTGAAGCTGTGCTGACGAGGGATCATTCCTCCTCCCCCTCCTCCGCCTCCTACTCCACCTCCATTGGGCATTTTGGTGGCTGCAGCAATCAGCGAGTGCCTCTGGGAGGAGTGTCTCCTCTCTAGGGTGGACTGGTGGTGCGGGGGTATGTCTGGAGGAACATCCATGCGCCGGGTGAGGCTATCACGAGGTAAAGTGGATGAGCTGTAGTACGGGGCTGATTCAGTCTCAGGGATCTGAGGTTGGATGCGGTTGGCGAAGGTTAGCTGACCACCACCACTAGCCATCAGACTTGATGGGCTCATTAACTGGGAGCTTTTGCTGCCATTTGCATCATGGATGTGCTTCAGGAGCTCATCGAGTGACGTTACCTCCATCACTTTCTGAGAGTAACCAGGGTAAGACTGTTGAGATAATACACGTTCAACATTGTGGATTTTGCGTTCCTCTGGATGGAGGTGACCTCCGCCTACTGGTTGCCCATTGGACAGGCCGTGGGAGTAGGGGAAGACCTGCTGGTGAAGCAGGGCTGAGCTTGGCCTAGAAACAATATTGTGGGACTTTGGATCCTTGGCATTGTTACAATTCTGGTTCTTCTCCCAGCGGTTCTTGAAGGCTTTCATGCTCTTGATGGGCAGTTCTGGGGTTGAGTCTGGTGTAGGCAGACCCGAGAGTTCAGACGAATGGTGGAGGTGGTGGTGAGGGTGAACCAGGTCGCCCATTGTCATTCCATGATGACCGTTTCTCCTTTGTGGGTGATGCTCCTTGCTGTTTGCGTAGAAAGAATTGTAGATCTTTGGAGATGACACCTCCAGTTTGTCATCCTTACTTTGGCTTTCCAGGAGGCCATTGAGCTTGGCCAGGCTGCGAAGGGACAGGGCGTGTGGAATTGGTGCCTCCGGATCTTTTGACAATTTCTTGTTCTTGTGGCCTGTGTGGTTACAGTAGCAGGAGACCAGGAAGCCAGAAAGGAAGGCGCCAAGGACGAAGGCCACCAAAACACAAGCAATCAGTAGAGTATAATGCACACTGTGATTGGTCTTCTCTTGTTCAGGTGGCCGCCTCACACCTTGAAAAACAGAAAAAAGATTGACAAAAATGGTACTCCAGTTAGAGCTTTTCTGAGTAAAACAGAAGAAAACATTTTCAAGAGCCAATATAGGTCAAGTAGCAGCTGAGACAGACAGATTGTGTTTACATGGGTTTTGCTATGTGGAAAACGGCATGGGACAGGTATTTGAACTAAGCTCTTGGCTTTCTTTGCTTCCAGTGTTAATAGATCAATACAGTCTGCCTTTCTAGGATCTGTGCTTTCCCCTCAGACTGGCAGAGGCCAAGCATTCCCCAGTCAATGAGAAATCAACTCTGAATTGTATTAGAGCTTTAAATATTGATAGAAGCACAGCAGCAGGAACCTGATGTCATTTTCACAGACTTTGCTTTCCAGTGTGAGCATCAGGGATGAGATCACCTGGTACGATGAACTAGCCAAAAATAAGAGGTCTATCTATTAGCTTACTGAGTGTAATGCCTTTGACGGCACAGACTCAAATTAGGTTGTCAAACTCTTTCAAAATGAATATGAGGGGACAGTCTGTGCAACAGTGCACCAAAAACACAAGATTACTTAGCTGAGGTAAATCTACCATGTAAATGTCCTTGGGTGATGTGACCCTTGCAGTGTGATTTTGTAATGGCATGAAAAGCAGCAATAATAAGGAGAGTGAAACCTGTCACCTCTCATAATCAGAGCTCATTTGCAAGATGATGCTGCCATCTGTGGTATCAAACCCTTCTCTCTGCCCTTAATGATGGTTTCTGTGAAACTGATTAGTCTGTGCACAGGGATGGCTAAGCTGTACCATGGAGGAAAAAAATGCAGGTGTACCCAAACAAGCTAAATTCAACAGCTAATGACAGCTTTGTTGAGGAATAAAAATCGAAAATTATGTCTAAATGAGGGTTGATGACAATTTGAGACATTTTGAATGCTGATGTTGAAGATGATGATTGGTGGATGAGTATGAGGGAGATGAACTCGATTATTGGGTCTGAATCAGAATTACAGACTTGACAGAATAAAGGCCCTTTGGTCTAGAAGTGTGTGATAAAGATAAAAATCATCAGTGTATAGTTTGTGCATAGTAGTGTATTGAAATCTGGTAAACTCATTGACACATTGGTTATAGACAAAATAACCAAAGGAGAATGTCTGCTTTTAATCAGAGAAATCAAGGTCATTCACTACAGTTTTCTATGTACATTCAGTATTATATCTCTCAAAGCTGCCAGTCATTTGTAGGTATTACATTGTAATGCCATAAACTTAACCCAAATCCTTAGATGAAATTCTTTAGTCTGTTTGAGATTTGCATCTCGAAAGATTTTCATTTTACTGTACTGGAGGGTGTGAATAAAACCTCCTGAGACAGGTAGTCCTGGTTGAACATTGTTAAAAGGTAATGAGTATGTATTAAAATGACCAAGAAGACTCTTCCTCACAGAGTGTATGCGATTAGAGATAAATATTACAGAATATTACAGAGGTGGAAAATCTGATCAGGGACTTGCTAGATTTCGGTCAAATCTCATCACAAATCCACAAGAGATAAGAGCACAAATGAATGAATCCAAGCTCATTTTCATGTGTCTCAAAAGGCACCCGATACCATAGTAACTACACAACCTGTTGTCGTTTTTTAGAATTTTATTACAGATGGTGTAGGATATACCAAAATTAGAGTCAAGGTTAAAAGACTGATTTGTGTGTACATAGTCCTGGCCAGCAGTTTTTAACAAGAGTTTATTATTTAGGTCATGAAGTTACTATAAAACTTCCTCAGTTTTCATCCTTCATTATCTGGAGGTAGACTTATGCAGGTGCTCTTGTAAAGCTTATTATCTCACTGTCATGTATCACTACATTTATTTTAGAGGTGTGCTTCGCTACCACTTTCCCTACAGAGAGAGAGGTACTGTGGTGCACTAAAGTATTTCTGGAAATAATGCTTTGAATAAAGCTTCCAATTAAAAATCCTCAATTTTTAGCCATTTATTCTTATGATTGCCTCGACTTATGACCACATTAAAAAGTCATAAATCATAATTGCAATCCTAGTGGGAGATGCAATCAAAAGTGGTGCTGCAGTGAGCCAGTTAATACCTCTTCTTTTAATCTTGGACAGTTTTTTTTGTCTCATTACACAGGCCACCAATCAGCTCTGCAGCTTCGTTCGCTCTGCAGTTCCAAGTTTTCGGTTCTAACTGATCAGCATCCCGGCGGTGGTGCAGACGTGCAACTTTTGTAATGAGTGGTGAAAGTCTGCTCTCATCGCAGTATGTTTTCTGCCTCCTGCCACCCCTGTGGCTTTCTGTTACCTGTGAGTCATCAGCTCCCTCTGGACTGTGGCCCTCTCAGTTTGTGGCCACAAGCCTATTCAGGGGTTGCTCATGTTTGAGGGGTATGAGTCAAGTGCTACAATGGGGGGTGAGAGGCGCAGCTGAGGTAAACATATTGAGAACCTATGAATGACCTGTCACATCATGTTTCATGAGCAGGCTGGATGACTCAATCACTGGGTTTGTGGGACATATGGTGCCACCGGTCACAGTGAAATTAATACCTTGTGAATCATACCGACAGCCTGGCAAGAAGCTAGGTGATGCACAGGAGGTGTCGGCCAACTGTACACACTTATTTTGCTTTCTTTGCACTGCTTCACAATTGTAAAGAAACTGAAGATTGGGGTTTGAAACTACAAAAAAATATTTTTTAAAAGGAAAAAAAAAAAGTCTGTTTACAGGGGGAAATTGGCATCTCACCTTGAGGCCATAATTAATTCTGTTTTTTTCAGTGTTCATATAGCTTCCCAGTAAGTGTTTATCTCCAACATTGTCACATTATATTTCTGTGTCAACTCAACATGGTCTCAGCTCAGTGAAGGCTTAATATAGAGATATCCAAGTCTGCCAAAAGGTAAAAAGACAGATGGGCTGCGTGAGTGGAGGCAAGGGAGGGGAGAATGGATTGTGACAACCAAGGGGAGAAAAGAAGAGGAAGATGAAGGGATGAAATTCAACTTTGGTGATAAACTGGCAATGAAGCTGGGAATGAATGTGAGTGATGAAAGATCCAAAAGACAAGGGAGCAAGAGCAAAAGAAAAGAGTGGAGATGAAAGTGAAAGGGAAATAAATTGGAGACAATGAGTGAGTGAATATATATATGCAAGGAGCAGATTTGAAGGAGGAGGAAGGCGGTGAGATAGACAGATTGAGAGAGAGATAGCTGTGATGGGGTGAGTGACAGACCATCACTCTGCTGGGCTTTGAAGACTGGTGCTCTGCAGCTGCTGTGATATAGTTGGAGAACAACCTTCATGCTCCTCCATGACACCATATGAAGAGAAGCACTCTGATTGCATCCATATTGTTAAAATAGATGGCACAGCAGGTTATGTAAACAGGTAGGTTTTACTCAGCATTACTTGTGCCTCGTCTTAGAAGATCTAGCTAACTGGCAATAGGGAAATAAAGAAAGGAGGTGAAGAAGTCAATTTTGAAAACAAATCACAATGGAAGTGACGACTTCTCTTAAGCACGTGAGTGATTATGTAAATGGTTGCTGCCTTTGCAAGCTCTAGTAGACATCTTAAATCCACTTCATTAACAGTACATCACCCAAAAGCTTTTCCCTGACACCAATTACCGGTAATCTTAACACTCTGAAGTTTCATACTTGTTCAATTGTGAAAGAATTCCTTTCATATCTCCTGCAGGACACCAAGGCATCAGAACTCTACAATACCAGAATTTTAAATATTGCCAGGAAGGGGTGGTGAAAACACTGTTATGGTCGGGTACAAGATCATTTAAACAGAGGAACAACTTTTTCTTTCGCACATAACTTTTCCATTGTATCAGGTTTTTCTCAAGGCTGTGCTTAAATACTTTGTAACCTGAAGAACAAATCGCGTTCTTTTTTTACGCATCAAGTAAAGATGTTTCAAAATAGCCCTAATTAGTTTCTGCTTCTGCAAGCTTACAAGTGCATGTAATTGTTCCCTTAATGGCTACTCCATCCCAATGAGAAGCCAACGAGACAAAATGGCCCCAGGCTTCATAGGCGAGCATTATCCCTCCCCTCCTGCTAATGCTGCAGATTTATTTCTTCCACAGTAAAAATAACAATTTAACTCCTGAAAGACAGCCTGAGGTTAAAGATTGGAACAAATGAATTATTTTCCTTTTTCAAATCCGGTTGAAAAGCAGAGCAGTTCTGCCCCGTTACTGTGAGCTTTAGTAATTTGACAGTTTTAATACTTGATATCTGTGCACTGACAGACATGATTAGCAAACAGAACACGATTGTGTGTGTGCGCATATGCATGTGCACACTGACATGCATACACACACACACAGGCACACAGTGGGTATACGTACTGCATTTGTGCAGGGTTCTGGCTGTTGACTGAGTGAATTCAATCATGTACACTTGTTATTAGGAATTTGCATAATATTCCACCTCAGTGCTCAGCCAATTGGATGCGGTTTTAATATATGCACACGAGCTAAGGTGATATGGTGTAATGTATCAGATCCATTCCAATTGAAAAGTAGTGGTAATGAGAACTGTATTTGATTCCAGGTGTGCTGATGCATACAGAGCAAATATTTCATTACAATTTTGATTGAATACTGGTAAATTAAGTATGCTGTGACATCTGGCAATCAGAACCTCACTGTGTGCGTGTGTGTGTGTGTGTGTCTAGTCCATCAATATTTACACCTGCGCTTTGAAAGGAAAGTCAGGTTTTCAAGTAGCAGTATAAATTTGTTTCCAACACTCAAAACAGTTTGGTTAAAGGGTTGATTCAATCAGATAATTAAATAAAACTAAATATCGCTCTCTGCTCATGCATGTATTATCTCTTCAGAAAGTATTGAGACCCCTTTCGCTTGTTGCATTTAATTTAAAATGGATAAAATTGCCATTAAATAAACCATAAAAACTAAGTCATGATTATGGAAATCTTGTCAAATGTTTGAAAAAAAAAATCAATCATGTATCAGACTATTTGATCTGATAAACCAAATGCATGGTTAGCTTTGCCTGTTGGCTTGAATTTTAAAAGAACTTGACTGGATTGATTCACAGAGGGACTGTCCTCTCACTATGAAAGGAACAGAAAGGCACATGTGTATATGAGGTCCCACAACAGATAACAGAACAAAAATCAAGCCATGACGTCGAACAAACTCCGTAGAACTCTACAGTAAAATTGCGGCAAGACACAGATCAGTGCAAGGGTTTAATTTTTCTTCTCATTTCTAAATCTTTGAACATTGCCCAGGAGCACAGTGGCATCAATAATTGTGAAATAGAAGAAGTCTGGATTCACCAGGAGTCTTGCAGGAGTTGTCCATCTGACCAAACTGTAACTGGGCAAAAATGGCTTTGGTCAGGGAGGTGACTAAGAACCCAACAATCACTCTAACAGAGCTTCAGAAGTCCTCTGCAGAGATGGGAGAACCTGCTGGAAAGATGGCCACCTCAACAACACACCATCAGTCAGGCCTTATTTGTGAAGCAGTTAGAAGACACAGCCTTCTTGGGTTTGATAAATGACATTTAAAGCACTCACAGTATTAGGAAAAATATTCTATGGTGTGATGAGAGAAAAACCTACTTCGCTGGGGTGACATTTCACCCTTCCACGCAACAGGCGCAAAGCATACAACTAAAACAACACTGAGCGCTGATAAACGGGCAAAGATGACAATTTTATATACTATACAGTAAAGTATGCAAAAAGTCGAAGGGTCCAAATACTTTCCAAAGCTATTAGAACTTTGTTTTTGTTCATTCAAATTTTGAAATCCATCTCTCTATATGGCCACTCTGAAGTGTGAAGGTGAAAGGAGTTTTATTTGTTGTGTAAAATATGAAAAGAAATATACACAGGAGAAACTCAAAAGCAGTGCGTCTCTGTAGAAACAAGTATTAGTAAAATATTTCATTATATTTACACATTTTAATTTCAACAACTTTCTACTGAATGAATAAAATGTTTTTAGAAAGTTTTTGAAATACACACTGCAGTTGAACTTTTCAACACTTTGACCAAAGAAAAAATCCACTGATCGAAATTCTGTAATTTTGTGGTAGAAAAGCTTCATGAGACAGATATGTCAAATATTGTAGAATCAAAATAAACTGAAACTATCTGCATGTCTATCTGCATATACAGTATATTATTTTGTAATTTGGATGAAGCAACCCTTTAAGTTGGCATATAATCAACTTACCACATGCCATTAAACCAGACAGAGCACATGCACTGAATTATTTCCTTTTTTTGTTAAACATGCAGTTGCACAAGTTTTTATCAGCAATTCAGTGGCTGGTAAAGCAAAATTATTCCAATGCAAACTGATAATTCATATTTGACTGAATAAGAGGTCACTGGAAGAATCTTGGCTTTAATGGCCAACTTAAAGAGACAGTCCGCACCAGAGTCAGTTTTCTTACATACATGGTTGAGTTTTAATCCTTACTGACTTACTGGCCATTTGGTGGACAGTTTACCCCCCCCTCACTGTTGAGAAGTGCAACTTATATAATAAATGTCTTCCATTAATCACTGTGTCACATGCTACTGTCTTTGGCGTGAACTGCTACTTTAAGACATGGAGAAACTGCTTGCAGGCCACTCAAGCACCTGTGCACAGTTTCAGCCATCAGCTGGAAATCCAGAAAAACAGATCATAAAAAGAGGGTGAAAAGTGTGAGTCAGTGAGAGAGACTTTAACAAAGGAGGCAGGTACAGCTAAAGGGTTAGTCCAACTAAAAAAGAAAAAAGAATAAAACAGAAAATAAACAGCCAGGTAAAATGGGAGAAATGCTCCCCAGAGGTCAATGAGGCAGATTTAAGGGTAAGGGGTTAGGGCTAGGAGCCGGGACAACTGCGTAGATGGATTTGATCACTGTGGGCCCCATGAATCAATGTAACCCTCAGAGCTGACAGCTCTCCATTCAGACACTAAGCTGAGCTTTAACAGCCAACATGGACTAGAAAGCCATTAGAAGTGCTGGTTATAGAAAATGAAGTATTCTGTATTTGTAATGACTTTAAGGTTAGTTTTTGTTCCACAGTACATGGCAGAGGTTGTTTTTGTAGCAAAACGATTTCAAAATTAAAGTGCATAAAGTGCTGGTGAGCTGTGCAAAGAGAGATTTCTGTGCCACCTTTTATGACTGCCATTACACCAGGACTATGACTCAGTGAATCTAATTTGGCAGTAAAACTAAAGTATATGTGTGTGCACATCATGATCTAAAATCTGAGAAACCATGTGAGAGTAGCCAGTAGGGTCAACAGCAAAGGCAGTCATATGGATACACTACCTGAATCTGACTGCTGAAGATCTGAAAATGTAAGTGATATTTTAATGTTGTAATTTAGCACACCATGTAGAGTTTGGGAAAGTGACAACAGCTTTCAAAATTCGTGCAGAAAAAAAACATTAAGTAGAATGAAGCCCCTCTGAGCAGCAGATATTGTGACGGTGGTTAGAGGGGACAGTCAGAGCTCTATCAGTGACTGGATGATACAGATGGTCTGTTGCTATGGTCTTCTGAAGTATAAATAACTCTTTAGAAAACTAACTGGCATCGATGTCCCCCCCCAGGACGGGAGCTTTTCTTCATGCAAAGGTTCAGCCTGAGTTCACCCTCCTGTAGTGTTCTAATGAGTTAGAAAATGCCCGCTTCATTTGATTCTGTTATTGAGCCATTTCCCTGTGCATGTCAGCTAAATTAGCTGCTAGCCTGGCTTTTAAGTCAAGCCCATAGTGGTTCATCTAAATGTGCAAAAGAGACGAGGAAAAGGTCAAATCACAATAGAGGGCAGGAGAAGACAACAAACAACCTAGAGAGGTCTAGAACCAGGAGTCTTGTGCAACAACAGTTTTGCCAACACACAAAAATCTGTGTGTTCACACACACAGTGGGGAGGTGGGCGTATTCCCTGGTCAGAAACAGTTCTAGTGCAACCTGACTGCCGGCATTTTTCTAAATAGCAGCAGGTCAACAGGTTTCTTCCCCTGTCTTTTAATCTTTCCTCATGTTTATATAATGCCAGAGAGTTTCCCACATCTGAGCAAAGATTTCACTTCATCCGTATCCGTCCATTTCTGCCTTTGTACTTGTTACTTATAGCGTACTGAATTTATACCCTGCTAACATTCATTCATATGCTCCCTCGTGTTTGCTGAAAGAAAAACTTTCTGGAGCCATTATATCTGTCTTAGCTGTCACACATAAGAAAGGGAAATAGTTCTCCAACAGCCTCAAAATCTAATAGTGAAAATTAAACCGTCAATGGCTTCCCGACTGTGCTTAATTTAAAAGATATACTGACTAGTGAGGGACATATGCAGTCTTGGAGAGAATCTAATGTATTTTTAAAAAGTAACTTATGTATGTGGAACAAGCAGATATTTGTAAGAATCTTCCTGAAGTGTCGTACAACAAAACAACTAAATCATGACGTTTGTATGGTGTGAAATCTAATAGTGCTTACAAATGATTTGCTATGCAACTTGGTCTCGACAATTCAACTCCTGGACAATACGATGGGACAGTTGAGTTTCTAAACGATTACTTGCCGAGTAAGATTTACTTGAGTGAAAGAGCCACTGTTAATGTCAGTAGCTACACTGGTTCTTCTCCTGCTACAACAAGACAAATGATCTGCAGTTAGAAGGTCTTTGTTGTATATGGGTTTGCTGTTCCGGCAGCCTGATGACTAATTGTTGCTAGAGCTCAACTACCACGGCTGTTTCAAAGTGTTTGTGGACAGGTTCAAGTCAGTTCTTTAAACTTCTACATAGTATATTACCCTTTATAGTAGATGTTGGGTTAGTGTAGAAAGCAGTGCATCAGGAGCACTACAGTCCTCCATTAGCATCTACAGCTGGTGCTCTCAGTGTGTAGCTTTGAGTTTATACTATCCTTATTGCCTTATCCTGGTGGCTTGTTGGTGAGCTCTCTTTGTTGGAGCAATGTAGCTTTGAAGAAAAGATAAGACCAATATTAAAGTGACCAATTTGGATAAACATGTATAACTGTATCTGTGAAGATTCTCAGTCATCCAGGTCATGGTTATCCCAAAAAAGGTTATTCAGTGGCAACTGGACTTGTTTTAGTGTACAAATGTATAATTGTAGTGTTTTGTTGTCCTATTTTTCTTCACCACGTGTGTTCTCTTGTTTGATAATCCTAGGTGTGGCTCCTGGGAGATTTGTGACAGCTGCAGGCCCTCTACACAAGGTACAGACAGAAAAGCAGATATCTGGTGAGAAATGGACAGGAAGTGTGAGAGACTGGAGGCCCTCTTTGAACTGTGATGCTGTTACTTCCATACCAGCTCCTTTCCTGCCTTATCAACCCACCCGACCACCTCTTCTGATTGAACTGGCAGCATCACAGTCTTTGGGGGAAATAGATTGCATTGCTGCTTCTATTACATCCTCCACCCCCCGTTGTCCAACTCTCTGGTTCAGACTGGTGCTGGTTATTTATTTGTTATGTGCTTTTCTCATTTGAGCCTGAGTAGCTCATCATTGCAGCCAGAGTCTATCTATGTGAATGGAAAAGTCTTTCACTTGCTCAGGATTTATGGACATGGTGCCTGTGCAGGCAAGCAAAGGCAGGACAAAAGCTGCCTCATGCTGCCTCCCTGAATTATGTCCAACTAAACCTTATCTTCTTCCTCAACCTGCAGGAATATGCTCAAGTCTTTAAGAGAGGCAAGACCCTAAAACTTTCATTCTCTGTTTCTCTTTCTGTAGCTAGTTCCTTTACATGTTCATTTGAGAGTCACAGAGGAGTTTTCTTGCACTTTTTGTCATGGCTATTTAGTCATTTACTTGCAATTTGTAATCTTGGATGCTTGTAATGTTAATCAGATTGAATGTGAACTATCAAATTAAAAATGTAAGAAATAATGAGACTCAAGCCTATAAAAGATCAAGATGTAATTAAATATTCAAGAACTGGTTGGAGTTTTATAGGTCATGCCATTTATTGGGGCAGCTCGATGCTGTGGTGTAACTGAAGAGTCTATGCAGTCAATACATTACGGGTTTAACAATGTGAGAGAGGTGAAGTGATAGCACATTTTAAATTGTAAATCTAAGGAAACCTTATTCAAAATCATTGACATTTGTATTTAAACACATTATGAACATCTGACCTAACAAAATAATGTTCACAAGTGAAATGATTGATCAAATTTCTTTAAAGCAAAAAAACTAAAATGTGTTCATTACCCTTTGTGAAGGATGATTTGCTGCTTTTGCTTGTGGTACACTGTAGTAAATTGAAATTAGTGGAGTTTGGTCAGATTTAAAAAGATTATCTGGATACTTTTACCTGGGGATATGTATGTTGATTTTCTGGGTATCTATGTTTTGTTGGCCTGATTGAACGTGATATATGTTTATGGACCCTCTGTAATGGACATGGGAAACTCATTGCTAATTTCTTTCATCTGAGCCTACTTGAAAACTGTCTTTCCAGTAACTTCTGCTGTCAGCCAACCTGGTGAAGACGGTTTGTGTAGTCAGAGATGCTGAATGGAGGTTGGAGTCGGTGTAAAGTAAATGCAGGGTCATTCAGCAATTCTTAGGCACTGCTCAAGTCTATCATTCAGTGTGAATTCCTATAAGGAGGGAGTTGAATGCAGCAGCACAAGCTCTTATGCCACTGTGCTTATAGTACCCACTTCTCTGTTATCTTTTAACCCCAGGAAAGACTGGTGTGTCAAACATTCACATTTTCACAGGACTTTTGCTTCTCTATTTTGCAGTCTATGTTAGCTGCACAAGGAACTTATTTGTGTGGTGTTCTTTAAAATTGGAATGAAAATCAGAAATGTAAATAAATGGTCTAAAGAGAGAGTGAGAAAGATTTTACCTAGCTGGTGCTTTGCATTTTTTGAGTGTGTTGGAAACATTAATAGAATATTTGTGAGTGTTAATGAGCTAAATAAAAGATGAGGAAGGGACATGTGGGAGAAGTGTTGTTTAGACTGAGATTCTCTACTTGATTTGAGGAGTTAATTAGAGGCAATGCAGTATCACCATCACAGTCACTACTGTTGTGTTTGAGAAAGCCAACATGTTTGGTTAAACGTAATATTCTTTAAGTCCTATCCGAACCACATTTATCTCTGTTTAGTTAATATGTACACTGTGGCCTTTAGTCATATCAAACACTATCCTTCAGCATACTTGCATTTAACCACACAAGACTTTAAGTTAGAGCAACAATTAAATGAAGCTGTTGGAAATTATGCATCATGTAACAGAGACTAATGAAGTGTATGGAGCAACAACAACAACAACAAAAAAAAAAATCAATTAGCAATGCTTGATGCCTTTCTGTAAGATATTGTTTTAACTTGAGAGTTAAATGTTAGTGAGCTAATTAAAGTGATATTTTCATCCTGGAAGAACATTTACACATATCAGCATGCATACCACCACATGGGTTCTTGAATGGTCAGAAACAGGAGCTTATTCCCTCACTGACCTCATTGACTCTGCTACTATTTATCAGTCATCGCCAGAAATCTGCAGTGGTAAATGTACTGAACAGTGTGGTCACTGAAGTGAGACATCATTTAAGTTAATTGGAGGTAAATGGAGAATTTTTCCATCGTCATTTTTACATCAGTTGTTTGCTATGGAAGCACATGATGGATAACTGAATGGATACGGCGCTGGTATGCGTGTTGATAATGGGAGACTGTTCACCCAGAACGTTTTTTTCGTTAGCGGTCAGTTTGGTTAGAAGTGTACGGTGAGGCGTTTGGGGCCCAGCAGTGCAACCCCCCGCAGGTCTGAGTTCACTGAGGACTTCCTTCCCCCTTACCCTCCATCTCCACACTGATTGGCTCCAAGTCAGGTGACCCTTGTTCCCCCACTGGGGGAGGGCCATCAGGACCTGTACCTCTTTCAGGGTCACCTGCCTCCTTTGGGAATGCCGCCCCATGATAGGTGGTGCTGGCGCTTGTGGGTGTGGTCTTCCCTGTGGTTGTAGTGAAGGGGTAAGGAGGAGGAGGAGGAAGGGGAGGAGGAAGGGAGGGCAACAGAGTGAGTGATTAGTGAAATGTGAATCAGCCCAGACAATCAACTTCAGAGAAATGAGGGTGAGACCTGAGTGGAAAGAAAACCGTCACCCGTTAACATAAAGACTCCGTGATGATAGTGAGCAACACGATGAGCACACAGAGCAGAAGTTAATTCATCCATCACATCACTTCTCCACAGATACACAATGATTTAAAGTGCTGCAGTGTACTTTACCAGCTGCTTAATATCCACGTTCAATCTCCAGGAAACGGTGGTTTTGGCATGCCAACATTTGCAATGACATATTCTTGATTCTTCAAATATTTCTTGCTGTTATCACATTTAAATATTACTTATTTACTTTAAAGAATTATCTCATAGCACATTTTGACTATTTAAATGTCATACTACAGCTATCTCACTGTTTGTCAGAAGAAAGTCTGCTTTCCAAACGTTGACACTGAAGTATTATTAAAGTTAAAGTAGTCTTGAGTGATATTTGGGTTTTTACACATTGCAATGACAGTTTTGGGCACTTTAACAATGTCAAAGACCTAGGTTAAAACTATATTTGAATTCTATACCATCATGATACGAGAGAACCACCAACCTCATCAGTAACGGCTGGTTTAGTCCTGGTTGTCCATCTTATTTTCCAAAAAAAAAACAACACACACATTTTTTACACAACCACGAACTTTGACACCCTTAAAACTCCTCTGTGGCTCTCTAAAGTGTTTTTACAGATACGTGGAAATAGACACTGACCCTGACCCTCCCCCCCAACTCACAACATCTCTTTTCCACTACCTCACCCAAGCTGAGCTGTTTCACAGGGATCTCAGTCACCTTGAAGCAGACCAGCAAACATTATGGACGGCCACATTTGGAATAGTTTCAAACATATGCCAAGAAACATGCTGGGCATTAGCTGCCATAGGCCTCGTTTTATCAAACATATTTATCTTGATGACACACTCCACCATCTTGATTGCATTATTAGCTCTCTGTTGTCCTTGAGGTCCAGTGAGCAGCATGCTGCTATTGGCTTGGGCCCCTGCACTAATAAGCCAGTCGTAATGTTAGCATTCTGCAGAGCTCACACCCACACTGCAGGAAAAGGGCTCATTCTCTCTCTCTCCTTCTCACTGTGAGCCACTTGACAACGTTCACTCTGAATGAGGTGCCCCGTCAGTTCACCATCTGCGCTGGGCAAATTAAAAACTGTACACCAGGGGGTGTTTGGGCCCTGGCACCTCGGACAATAGCTCCAGGACATCATCATTACTTCAATTTAGCACAATTGTGTTATTCTGAAAGTGCATGAGGTCATATTATTTGTCCTCTTCTACTGGTGATAAAGTATAAAAATGCACATTAGACAACAGAGGAACATTTGATTACCTACACAGTCAGGCATTTGTCTCGTGCCCTTCCCTCTGCTAGCTGCAATTGTTTGGGTGACAGGGAAGTGGAAGAAAGAAAATGTCCTTGCCTTTGGTGTGCTTTTGAACAGAGAACGAAGCCCCCATGTGACAACAGCTTTGTTCGGCATATGGGGTGTTTTATTGTCTAGGAAAGCTGATAATTGATCTTCAGTGCAGAGACTTAAAAGGCTTTTTGTGTGAATCAGCTAGAAAAAAAGACACCAAAAAAAAACAACAGACAGAATCTGACTGCATGTTCAGAACTTCAAACAACGCAGTGGAGCATTGGGGTGGTGAGAGCCCCACAGGATTAAGCAGTGGGGTTGCTCATCAAGTACTGCTACCAACTGAGTGGTAATTCCTCCAGCAGAGAGGTTTTACTTGCTACTGAGGCACTGAGAGACTGTGAAAGTCCAGGCTGAAGCCTCTGGCAGACAAAGTGGCCTCTGTTCTGTGCAAGAGAATGGGGAATACAGCATGGACGGTTCTGCTGAGCCGTAATGGCCGTCATCTTCCAGCATGATGGCCTCAGTGTTGATACTAATCACTTTGTTGGATCAGCGACTGCCAGTAGGTCCCCTGTGTCCCAATTTGTTCAGTGACAAAGGGATCTGACTTTGAGAAGCCTTAAAAACTCTTCAGAAAGTTGAGGCGGGTGCTTTAGTTGTGTAGATAAAAGTGAACGAGTCTGGCCAACAGCTATCTCATTGTAAATGACTAGTTTTGAATGTTGCAGTGTTAGATAATTGTCCCAACACCACCACCCAAATCTTATGTGAGAACTAGCCAGCTTGGCTGCATTTCTATTTCTATTCCGGCCATGCCAGGGGCTGCGCGTTGTGGCCGGTGGGGGAGTAATGGGACGTGACAGGGATGATGATCCTTCTTGATACAGGGCATTAGGCAGCCTGGCTAGCGGAGCTCCTGGTCCATCAAAGGAGTAATGCTTCAGACAATGGCTTCAATGTTTAAGCTGTCAGCCTGACTGAGAGGGAGAGGTGGCACCGGCCACTCAGCTGCTTCAATAAAAGTAACCTCCCAAGAAGTAGAGTGAAGAAACATTTACTTTGAGGCATATAACTGAATAAAGCTGATCCTTATAGATAAACAGTGAAGAAGTAGGTCAAAGCTCTATGTGTTACTTAGAGACATTTGATGCCAAAAAAAACAGGTTCATTTTTTATAGTATAAGTGACAACTCCTACAGGAATACACAGGTTGTAAACAGACCTCTTGCTTCATTTGTGTATGTTAAAATTAGTAGTTAATCTGTCTGTGGTAAATATCTAATTATAGACCCGCTTCCTTCCTCCAATCTTTATCTTGTGTACTTGCTGAACCTACATGCTCACAATTTACCAAAAAACAAGAAAGTATAACTGACATGCTCATAAATGGTTTATAGAACCTTTAGTTTACAATCTGGGCATTCACCAGACTGCTTGTGTAATTCGTATTAGTGATAACACAGTACACAGTATCAGAGAACGTCTTTCATTACTAATGCTGTGGTAATAATTGTTAACAAAACTGATCAGAAAAACAACTGATTAAGCCCGTGTTGCAAAATAAAGAATAGGATGTCAGTTCACATTAACTGTGGAACATAGCTGCTGATGGACAAAGAACGGTTGTCACAAGAATCAAAACATCCTTTTCGGTATATTACAGTGTTCGGTTATTTATCCTTTAACCTGTCTGTGCTCAACTGAGCCAGTTAAGTCAAAATGTAAAGACTGTCCACTGACCATACGCTGAATCGAGTGCTGTGTTTTGCTTGCGAGTGGTCGCCAGGACATCTGGAGAAGAGAAACAGAAAACATAACGGAATGTGGCTGTTATTAGTTAATATTCCTGGTTTCTAGGCTATAATCCATTCATTTCTAATGTGAGAAGTGTATTGTTGATTCTGTCCTGTTTGCTGTTCTCATCACATCGCAGACACATGCGAAAGAGCTATAAATAACTAAAATGTCTCACCATGGCAGGTATCAGGGTGCTGAAGGTAGCCGTTCACCACATCCTGTTCAAATCCACCTCTGAAGAGAAACACACACACACACACAAATCAACAAAGACAAAAAAACATCAGTAAATTTGCATTGATCCATTTCACTGAGGGTCCATCTTTAACAAAGAGCCTCACTGACTTTTCCAAAAACTGGTTTTGTTGAGGAGGTCTGCTTGGAGACAGGAAGATAAGTGCACTGTAACAAAACTGAATTTGTTTGTGTCTGGCTGAGGTCAAGGTGTCTGTGTGTCCTATTTGTTGCTGGGACACAGAGGCAGCCGGACCTGAAGGGAAAGATCCACCCTTGGATCTTCTTATGAGGTTGTATATCATCAGTTTTGTGACATTCAGCAGAAAACTGATGGAAAGTTGCAATTTACTTTTGCGTGTCCTCACTTTTCCTTAACCTAACTCCCTTGGTTGCACTTCAGTTAGTTATTTGCTACAAGTTTTGTATCAGGACTCCTCTGTTCACACCTAGCACTTTCTGTGGTTGCACTGTAATTTAGTCTACTGAGGCTACTCCTGGTGAAATTGGTACCCACAGTTTGCCTGCTCTGCAATGAATGTCTCAGTATATGATTGTTCAATGTCAGTAAAAAACAGAGTAGAAGGAAGTGTGGTGATCCGGAGCGACTGATGCCAAAACCTGTCATTTAGCAGTGATGTTATCATGGAACATGATCATGGATCTGTTGTTGAACTCCCCATGCCATTGAGTCTTGAGTGAGTGTTACTGTAAATGCAGTTTTCATGAAAGGAACATAAGCTTGATAAGACTTTATTGTCCAAACCATGCGAGAACATGGTGACTAAAAACTGAATCTTTATTTATTGAGGTCTGTTTCATGCACCGTATGGATGGATTCTAGATACATCTTTGTAAAAACATTGTCACCTGTGATTGTATGTAATTAAATTAACAAGTCAACTCAGCTAAAAGTGAAACAAGAGCAAAATTGTGTCAAATAAATAATTCATAACATGTTTTACTTAGCAATTTCTGCCATGCTGAACTTGTTGCTGTGCAATCCAAATCCTATCAGTTTGCTTTTTGAACTGCTTCTCCAAACTGGAAAGAAAACTGATCTGACTATTATTGATTTTCTGCTGCTCTGATGAAAATGCGCCCACAATTGATACGTTGCTCTCCCTCCAATAAACGGCATCAGCTTCGAGTCAATCTGAAATCAAAGATTCATCCAAGTTGACTCGGAGGAAGCGCTTCAAGCCGAGCGGAGCTTTGCATCGACGCCAACAATGCTCCCACATGTTGTAATGAACCAAACAAAATAGACACAGGCTGATATGCCTGCACAAGCACAAGAGGAACCAAGCAGAAACACCTTGTGCAGGCATCCACGTACGCCTACTCTATATAAAACCAATTAGTTCCTTATACAGTATGACAAACACAAACCTACATCTCGCACTGATAATATGAAAAATCTGCTTTCCAGCATCCATCTATAATTAGCAAGCAAACTCTTCACACTCACGTTACACAGTCACAAGACAAACACATTTTGTCTTGCACATAAATTTTTACATTTCTGTCTAGAGACTCACAATCCTCAACACAATGCAGACTTTTCAGCTCCTGACGGAAACAATAGATGTCTAAATTGGAGGCAGAAGCCAGTAAACAACCAGAGAGGGGAAAAAAAAGAACTCAGCTTGGAGGAAAAAAAAAAAAGAAAGAATGAGAATTAATAAGTTCGAATTTGTCAGTATGTGTTAAAGTTGCAACTTCACCATCAACTGTCAGGTTTAGGGTTGTACATTGGTTAAATCTGCTGTGAGGAGGCTCCTTAGTGCATAGATACACACCTGGAGCACTACATTAAACCTTCTGCTACACACTACTTTGTTGTGTGCTGCAAAACGAGGGGGGCGAATTTACGACTGTCAAGCTGATACCCGGCGTTTCATGTGGAGATAAATATGAGTTTCAAGAGTCTTGAAAAAGAACAGCTTACAAAAAAAAAAAAAGAAAGAAAATCTATATCTTCAGATGATGTATTTTCACAGCTTGATAGCAGCTGCTGTTTGACGTCACACAGTAAAAACAACATGTATTGTCTAATCACATTTACAGCAAGCTTGTGTTCTTTGGCATGAATCATAGTGAACGTTTTCTTTTTTTATGTTTATATTTGAGTTGTTTTAAGCACCATTTGGGTCTAGTTCTGAACTATTCTTAAAGTTGCGCATCTAAAGGTTGTGACCAGTACAAGTGACGAATGATTGTTCCCTCTCATCTTCTTGTATCCATAATTTTTCAAATGTCGGAAGAACTAAATTATCCAGTAATTCAGAAGGAAATTCATAATGATTGTAATGACAGGTTAGGAACCGCTGGCTCTGAGCATAAGGATGCCATTTTATTATTTTTATTTTCCATTCTCCAGAGCAGACTAAAATCATTCCATGCATTCCACTTACTAACAAGTGTGTTTATTTCTAAAGTAGTTTGTGAGTTAAAAAGAAAAAGTAGAAATGGCAAAAATGGAAAAAATAAATAAATAAAAAACCTGAAATATTGTAGGACAGCTGAGGTGAGGTGGTAAAATTGCTCTACTGCAAAAATAGCAGTGGCTGATGGAAACATATCTTTCAAAAGCACCTTGATCTAGCAGCACCTGCCTCTGCTTCTTCTCCTGTACACGGAACATTGCAGTCATTACCGTGCTGTAACTCACCTCAGCTCCACCAGGAAACAACAAAAAACTCAAAGATCAAGAGTGTTCGGGGTGCAAGTAACGACAACGCGTCTCATTTCAATCAAAATGTATGCTCCTATCGCATGTCAGACCTCTCTACTACTACAACAGATTTAAAACCCACAGTCTATGTGGCTCAGAAGAGACAAATTAATTCATTAAAAAAAAAAAAAAAATGTCATCTTGGGTTGAAAGCAGCTTTAAAATGCTGCCATGTTTCAGAGCTCGATTAATAACGTGCTATAATTCAAATTTTAATTTAAAAAAATAATGCGCTGATGTGAAATACTGCACATACATCATTTTGCACAATGAAGGTCGAATGTGGCCAACAGTCAATTAACAATAAGCAAAATACATTTTTGAGTGGAGGCCAACTTCTAAATCCTGTAAACTGAAGTGAATCAACGCCCTACAAACAGAGTTTAGTTAACTAGTAAGCTGACAGGTCACCTTTACGTTTGAAAAAAACATGCCAGACTTGTCGACACCCTTCACCATAATTGACCTTCTGTGGTGTTTATGCACATGAATAAACAGCTGAACGCAACCATCAGGCAACAAATCATTTTGTTCTGCTTTTCAAATGGAGGAAACCGCCGGCCGTCTGCTTTTACTCAAACTTGTTTGAACCCGGTCTAGGTTCATATCCTGTAGCTCTCTCTGCAACACTCTACCCTTTATTTTATTTATTTATAACAAGATGAGCTGGGATTTGAGTTTTCAGTCGACGTATTAATGGGATTATTTTCCACAGCTGTCTTTTCATCTGGTTTGGGGGTTTTGATGTGTGATTAGTCTTTGTGTAGCATAACTTTGTAAAAAAAGAGCTTTGTCCTCAGTGGCATAATATTTTTTGAGTCAACAGTCGGCTTTCGGGTCACTGGTGAGCATTTGTTTGTTGGTCTAGTTCTGCTGCGTGTATGCACTGTTGGATCTCCACTGGTGGACGTTCAGCCGATTTAGCATGTTTTATCAGTGGCGGACCCGTTGGCGAGAGCGACCACGCCGATTGGCTGTTCAGCCAGCGCCAGACTTTCAGCAGACTTGATTAGAATTTGCTATAAACCATCTGTGGTGAGCGATAGTAGTGTGAAAAGAGTAAGCAAATGCTGCTTTGTTTAAATCTTGAATATCTGTAGTTTTAGGTCTTCTTCTGAGTTTCTTTTTGAATGATAAATACAGACTACTGCCACCTGCTGGTACAGAGAGTTATAGGTCTTCGTGCCACTTTTTGGCCCAGATGAATGCAACATGAGGCAAAGCTGCAGGTCCAAGCCTCCAACCCTTGAGCTAGCAGCTGACTGCTGCAGACAGGTCTTTTTGTGGAGTTTGTTAACAATACAAAATATAAAAATGTCACCAGTCTTATCCTTAAAAGGCGTTTTATACCTCCTACACAGCTGCTTGACCTGCGTTTTTTCCTTCCAGTATCTCTATGCGTCCTCTGTCCTTGGCTATCTTTTGTTTTGGCACAGTGATGGTGTTAAATGCATTATGGATGACACACAAACTAAAACATCCAGAAACTGTATCAAGTAAAGCTGTCCAGTCAAACAGTCTTTCAATGTGAGACACAAAGAGACAGAAAGAGGTCTGTGAATCCTCTTTGCACTCCTATCTTCTGGATCAGCCACAAAGCAGTCGTTAAAATGTATGCCACCTCTGGATGACAAAGGACTGAAGGAATTCATGAAAGCAGTGAGGAGACTGTGAGAAAGAGCCAGACAGAGAGGAAGAGGTCCCAGGAGGTGGATGACTTTTGAGCTGCTTCATCTCCAACTCTGGTCAGGCTCTTTCTGCTGCTGCCCGATTCACATCAGTTCATCCATCTCCCATTCCATCTATACACCTTTATACACCTCTTCCACCAGATGTTGCTCACCTCCTGTCAATTATCTATATATAAAAAATCTATCACTTAATGCAGGTCCAAAATCTGATGATTTAGAGCCACACACACAGCCTGCATAGACCATTTCTTGAATAGAAAAAAACTTAAATGGAAAACAGATGTCCTGCATTTTGGAATCTGATAGATACAATCCACTCTCCTCTTCCTCCCACTTTCTCTCCTTTTTGTTTTTGTTCCTTTTATTTTTCGTCACTCTTCCCTCCTTAACATTTCACTTACAAACACCTTTAGTCTCTTTTTTTGCATCTTTTCTTCATCTACCCTCCTTTCCTCTAGTTTCCTTTGTACTTTAGTCTCTCCATACTTCTCTCTCTCTCTCTCTTTTTGGCAGGGGGTTGACAGTCAAGTCAGGACAAAATATTTTTGGCTGATCTCTCTCAGGTTCCTTTCTTCGTGAGCACTAAACACAAAGTCGTAAATCAAACCTCAGCTCAGCGTTCCCCTCCAGCATGCGGCCACATCAGCCACAACTTCCTCCCTCACCATTAGAAGTTCAGTGGGATGTGCTGCCAGTGACAGCTACTGTACTAACTACTAACCACAAACCACATACTAATGCTAATCTTATCATTGTAGTTAAGCCCAAAACCCACTTAAAGTCACAACAAAATTAAACACATTGTATTTACATTTTCTTTCCTGCCTTATTATGCACATTTGCTAATAGACCATATTTTTTAGACCAATAATTACTGCAGATTAATCACGTTACCTCTGACTGCAAAAAAAAAAAAAGTTTTTGATAACTATCAGACAAAATTGCCTAAACAGTCTGGCTCTGATCAAATGTCGCAGATGAAGACCACCAGCACCTCTAAATTATGTAGCATGCTTATTAAATAATAAGTCTAAAGAAGGCTAAAAGACAGCCCCGTTTCTAGTACTAATGCTAAAATGTTTGGCAATACAACTACTACTCTAAGAAACTGGAAAGAAAGTGTATTTTCTTAAATGAACCATTAAGTATAAGCAGTATAATAAGTATAAGTTCGCTATGTGATTGAAAACAAAAGATGGAACGATTTAAGTACAAGAGCCCAAATATAAAACTGTCAAGTATACAAATATAGGCAGGCACACAGAAACACGCATCTAGAAGAAAAAAAAAAAAATCCTATTAGCCTCTGTCCGTGTGAGGGCAGGAAAAATAATAAGTCTGGGTGGCCATGCAGAGGATATGCAATGATTCCAAGTCTGCACATTTTCAGCCATCAAAATAATCTATTGGAAGCCAGTAGACAGTGGAAGTGCTGCTCCGTGTGTGTGTGTGCGAGTGAGAGAGAGAGCGAGAGAGGCCAGGTAAGTGTACGCTCACTCAGTTTACAACCAATGTACATAGAGGCAACAGAGTGAAAAAGAAAAAACACCTGTGGTGGTGATTTAGCAGCAGGTTGTACATCAACCACACAGGGACATGCAAAGTCCTTGACTGTCAGGAGGCACATAGAAGGAGAAAATAGTACCTTTAACTGCTTCTGCTCCTCCACCTCCTCCACTCTTTACTGCATCCATCTGTCCATCCAACCACCTATCCATCTTTCTTCCCCATTTTGCAGACCGTGTGGTGATTGAAACACATGCAGCGGAACATTATTTTTGATTTTATGACACAGGCTTTGACTGAGAGAGGAAGAGGCCCCTCAGACCCCCCACCCCCACCCCCCACCCTTCTGTGCTTTAACCTGATTCTTGCTTCTCTAGATCGTATAGCAAATCAGATCTTTCTTTTTTTTTAAACTGTCATTGCTTTTTATTTATTTTTCTAACCTTCAAGTATAATATTACTTGTCTCATTTATTTAAAAAAAAACATTGGTTGACAGTGACACTGCTAAGACGTTAAACAAAAGGAACCTCAGAGTCTAAACTGTAACCCACATTATCTTTTTAGATAATGTCACTTTCTTATCTACAAGCATGGACAGCATCTTGGCCTGCTCCTTGGCTCGCTGTATGAGCGACCAAGCAAACAACCAGGGAAAGGTGCACTGATAACATCAGTTTATAGGTCAAATACAGTAACTAATGGGCAACTCAGCTGCAGCACGTTACACAGCACCTAAAAATGTCCCGATTCCACAATTTAGATGCTAAATCTTTTTTTTTAACACCACAGATAATCACACTGTTACACACTCCAGGTGTACGTCTGTGTCCTCACTCATCTCAAATTCAATCTAGACCCCACAAAGAGAGCCACACATATACGTACACAAAGTCATGCAGACCCTGCATTTACTACCACAAGCTGCAGGTATCAAATTTGTTTCCTTCACGTTCCAAAAAATGGACTTAAAAGTGACTTAAATCTTTTTTATTTTTCTGACTGATTATCTTCCGTTCCCTCTCTGGTGGTGAGGGAACAGGAGACGACATTCCGAACCCACACTCACAGAACCAATAATCTGCAGACACACGCTGGTCAGATATCAGATCGTGTCGATGTTGCTCACTCGTCTAACTGCAGATTAGCCATTGAATATCAAAAGTGTGTCGCCCAGGCAGATCCCGTTTATCTGCACAGCACTGAACCGCTAAACACACGAAAAATGATTTTCTGCTTGGCTACACATTATTAACCAAGTTAGAATGTGTCCACTGGGACTGTGAGTTAGAGAACTAATAATGTTTTTATATAGTTGTATTCACCAACGTGCTTTTAGACTGACCAAATGCCACACTGGCTGATCTTGCTAATTAGTACAACTTTGTCTGGGGAAGAATTAACGGCAGAAATCTCCTGCTGGGGTCTTTGATTACAACGCAAATCTGCACACTTTTGTCCCTTAGTAGTTCATGAGTGGAGCCCTCTCTGTTAAAAAGGGAAATCAACAATGAATCACATCAGGGAGGAAGTTGTTGCTACTAAGCAACGTACGTTATGAAAGACAATGAGGAGAAACAGTGGCTGTAAAACACTGTTACTGCCCAACATATGAACACAGATCTAAAGCATAATTGTGCCGAAACAAACCACTTTGGAAATACAAGCTGAAAACACAGAAGTGTTTTAACCCGTTTTCAGTGTTAGATTTTCCTCTTAACACCAATTGCTTGAGTCGTAACAGTAAAAATAGACGATATGTTCTAAACTGGTGATTTTTGTGGTGAGCCTGAGCTAAAAAGGAACAAGACACAAACAACACAGCAGAGGAAAAGTCACTTTAGATAAAAGCTTTGGCCAAATGACAACATGTAAATGTAATTTTAAAGTCACCATTCATTCAACTTTGATTGTTGCAGTGGTAATTGTGGTAACATTTCTCAGATGTCCCCTATAACTACGAACTTATCTTTTTACTGCCTGTCCGTGTGTGCGATGCTGTATGACTTACTTGAATCCAGGTGAGACCGTGGCACAGCTGCCTGACTTCAGCCAAATGCAGTAAGGGTCCCGTGAAGACAGACAGCTTCTGCACAGGAGACGGACAGAAAGACAAACAGTCTGTATACAGCCACATACATTTTAAGACTGGATGCTAACACATTTAGCAACATGCACGTGATCATTTCATTTTATTTTAATGAACAAAAGAAGTCATTAGCCATGTTTGCTAATGTTCAGCCACAAACACTGACTAACAAGTATACTGACATTACTGCAGTGCAACAGCAATGAATCCAAGTAATTATATAACGAGACAGAGCAAAGATGGCATTCAGATTAGGTTGTGATTAGAGTTAGGCCTGCAGACTTGTTTTTGTTTTCTTACTGAAGTGAAGGGATTAAAAACAGAGCGTCCTTTGTACTCTTCTGAGTCTCCTACAGGCTTTAAAGTCCCAAGACATAATTGGTTTCACCACAGTATATACGTGTATGTATATATGTTACAAGCATCTACACAAACATAATGGAAAAGCTGCACTTGCAGATGAAACCGATCATAACTGAGAAAAGTACATTTACTAATCAAGGCTTACAGGATTAAACAGGAATAAAAATGATTTAGATTGCATTATTTGAAAATCTTTTCTTAACTTTGCTGTAATAAATGTTAGTAATTCTAAAAAAAAATGAAGTAGCTTCCAAATCTTGTGAACTGATGTTTAATGGTGGTGAAACCCCCTCTTTCTTTTTTTTTTAACATGCTACTGAACCTTTCATCCAAGATCACTGCAGGGCACTCACACACTGAAACCTTACAGTCCAGTCATGATGATTATGTTATTCAGAGAAAACAGCCAGTGCTTTTCCACATCTCATGTCTGCAGTCAGCAGACAATCAGTCCATCAGTGTACTGCGCTGTTTGTCTGTCGGCCTAGTTAGAGAATAACATGCAAAGTGGAACCATTTACTTTCCCCCTTTAAAGCAGTCAGCATTAACCACCATCAACAGCCCTTAGTCATTAGTAATTTTCTCTGCTTTGAGAGTCACACATCAGTTTTGATGATTAACCTCATCCACTGATCTCCTGTCTGTTCCTCTTCCTCATCTTTGATTTGAGATTAGTTTATAATCCTGCACTCTGGAATCAGCTGCATGATCCTTTTTGGACTTCATGCTGCCACTGCCCTGACAGAATTACATATAATTAACCACATTTTTGCTTGCTGCAGAACATGTAGCAGGTCACCCAGCGGCACCAGTATAATGAGCACAAAGCGCGCAGTGACAAAAGAATGACACCAAACAAGAATAATGTTTACCTGCTGCCTATCAGCAGCCACGTTAGAGATGTTTTAGCCTGTTATGATGAATGATGTCAGATCATTCAGATTGCTGCTGGTGGTGCAGCTTCATGTCAAACCAAACCATTTGATGGCAGTCGAGGAACAACTTTTAATTAGTTTCAAGAACTTCTATCGCTTGTTTTATATAGTTTTATATATCTACAATTATTTACAGCTATCTAAACTGAGTGTACAGGTGGTATTACAGAGAAATCCCACATCAGTGTGTCACTCTCAGAGAGAACAGAGGGAAATCAAACTAGAAGTCTACGCCTGCAGCTGGGAACTGACTTTCAGTGTTTCTATGTGACACAGTTACACATACACACAGAGTATTCATGCTACTTTCAGTTGTTTCTTTTTTTTCCCATGGAAGAAAGAAAAATCAATAAGAACACCCACAATCACCTGACCTGAGGATGTCATCGAAATATGTAATGCATCCAGACTAAGTCACAGCTTATGATAACATGAAGTCTTTGAAAAATGCTAAATATGAAGTACATTACTGCACTCCGGAACAATCCACAGAAGCATTTTCTGATCCGACGAAATGAGACTCCACAGCTATATCCCAGCATTCCTGCCGTTCCTCCAGACAAGACAACAGTCATGACTCAAACATCGTTTCAGATAAACATACATTTCATGCTGCTGTTTTTCTTGGGCCACGTCATGTGCTTGATACTGACGTAGCGAAGTTCGTTAAGTTTGTTTACACTGTTAACACCGTCTTGGTGGATAAACTTTTTGTGTCGGTTACAGGCGGTTCAAAACAGGAAGTAGAACATCTAAACTAACTTTACTTTTTATCAGCACAAACAACCATTCGTCCAAAAAACATTCTGAACCATTATTTTTTCTTCTGTTCTCACAGAGCGTCTCAGACTGAGGACCTCTGGGCATCGAGGTCCTAAAATGACTCTCACCGCCGTGTGTGGCTGCCAATATATGACACTGCATAGTGCAGCTCTAATGAATTATTCACACACACTAGCCATGAGGTATATATGCATCTCTCTCCCCATTCTACCTCCCTTCTCCGTCTCTCAGTTACATGACAGGAATGAACTTTAGCACTGAAGCTCTATGGGATAAGAGGCTGACCGTGTCCAGCTCCGGTTTTGGTACAGACACGCTTTGCAAAGTTATTTATTCTTTGTGCGATGTTCTCATATGTGCGGTTTATATATGACATGTTTGTGCGTGTCCCTTGTTACTCTTTAAAACTTCAGACTTCTCCTCTGCCTCGTATTCTGTCACGCTGTGATGAACACATAGGTGTGTGTTTGTTAGCCTGCAGCTACACTGAGTAAGGAACATCCATTAGCCGCTGAGGGGAGAAAGGATTTATTCAGCTTCTGAGGCCGAGACTCATAACTTCTAGCTGTCCTTTAGCCAACATCCTGGGAATAACAATGCTGACTTACTGGAGATGGTTTCAACTAATGTGATGATACGTTTCTGTTGTTTCTAGAAAATATCAAGTGTTACAGACCAATTTATCAGGGCTTGGCTCTTATTCTCGTAGAATTGACCATGATTCTTATTGGAAATAATAAAAATAATAACATTTAACACACAACAGTTTAATTGTGACAATCCTGTGGCGCAATATTTTACTCCAGTTATTTGGAAGAGAAAATGAAACAATAAAATGACCCAAACAGTCACTTGTAAACGTCCATCACAGTTTATAGGTTGGGTTCCCAAAAAAACGATACCAGTGGTATCAGTCCTACAATCAAATATAAGCCTTATGGCAGCTGCAGGAATTATAACTCCTGTCAGGTGCAAAGGTGGAAATAATGTGATGTGTTTCTTTTCTATTGGTCTGACTGCTGTGTGTCTTTTGCCTTTTGACTGTAGATGTCTCAAGTTTCAAGTGTAATATCATTATAACTTAGGAGTTATAACATATGTCATGACCAAAACTAGAGAAATGAAGTTGTAATAAACTGAAATTACTTGTATTCTTTGAAGCATGGGTACCTTAAATATTGGCCTAAATCAGTACTTTATATGGCACTAAAAACAATCTTATAGCACATAGTCACTAAGTTGAAGCTGGAGCTGAAAATCCCAGAATCTACGGGTTGTCAGTGTTTGGGGTGTGCTTACACTTTTATTGTATTTTTTATTCAAACTCCCATTTTATACAGTTCCTAGGCACAGTTTAAAACAGTGAATTTTCTGAAACTTAATATTAGCAGCAGGGCCTCGAGTGAAGAAAGAAACCTGACGACGCAGACTTCAGTGAGTGGGGGGAGAGAGAGAGAGAGAGAAAAATGCAGAGACAGAGAGAAAATGGAGGCAGAAAACAGAGAGATGGAGTAAATCTCATCTGGAGGGAGACGGATTCACTGGTGTGGTAAAGGCGGATATGGAAGCTGAAACTTGACCTCCTGGCCGATGCCGATGAGGCTTACAGGGCCCCTAATCCCAGGATGAGGTGTGCTGTACCTCAAGCCTCTAAAAAGGATCTGGGGATGTAGCTGTTCCATAAGCTTAAGTAAGACAGAACCTCTCCATTTTCTCCCTGTTCCTTCTTTTCTCCTCCAGCTTCAGAAAAAAAAGAAAAGAAAAAAAAAACAGCAGCCACTATTGTTGGCTCCCTGCCGATCAGCTGGATCCAATTTATGACTAAACGACGCTGAGAGCTTCTCCAGGCCTCTGCAATGAGGGTTTAGCATGCTATGGGGGTATATGTATTCCCTGGTGGAGCTGAAGAGAAATCCTTTCCTATGGGTTTGAGGGGTTGAGAAAAGGGGGGAAGATGCATGGGGCCAACATTCCTCACAACCCCAAAAATAGAACCTAAAGCTATGGTGCATGTACATTAGCTAAGGCTAAACCACCAAACAAAAGGCTGCAGACAAAGAAAGACGCTTGAAGGTTCTGCTGTACTTCTCTCGACACACCAGTGTTTGGTGTTTTTAAGTCCAGTGTCTGCCTCGTACACCAACAGCCTGAACCTCTACCGGATTCAAATTATTATTAGTGAGGTTACAGCTGGGGACATTTTTGTCATGTCACCTAAACCTGTTCCCTTTTCACAGTTGGGGGATGTGAAAGTGCAGGTAAAGATCACTGCCTCACTGTAACAACCAAGAGTCTGGGTGACAGCTGATACAAGTCTCATTTGCTGTAAGGATCTGGCTCAAATAAGAAAATATTGCACATTTACAGTATCCAGGATGCTACTGCTGTGTAACTTGATTTCTCTGAGTAATCTGGTATTTCCTTGGTAACAAAACAAATCAGCATGTTTTGGCCACACTTGTTATTTCAATTAATATTCTGCTGCTTACCGTTACTTCCGATTAGCATAGCAACAGTAAATCTCAGTGATATTAAATTATTACTGCTTCTTATTCTAGCTGTGGCAGGAATCAGGTCAGACATACTGTAACTTAGAAAAATGTTCAACCCTCTACGTGGCAGCCACACTGTACTTCCCTAGTGCCCAGTTTAATCTTACTCTCACTTATCTCCTAACACCACAAATCACCTCAGAGTACCTTTTGGGGAAAAGTGAGCCCAAGCAACTCTATGAACCAGGCAGATAATAGCATAACATTTGCTGTTTGGTAGAGGCTTTTGTCCAAGCCTCTAACAGCATCACGAGTACACACATTTCTTAAATTGGTAGCTTCGGAAGAAATGGATCCTGCTCAAGTTACCTGAAAGTGCTAGTGCCACTTTTCCTCCCTGTGTATCAGGGGGAAAGCCTAAAATCATAGGCTGCAGAACTGCATGTGGTCTCAGTCTTCAGGGTGGTTTCAATACTTGTGTTTTGTGATTTCTGGCTATTTTTCTGAACACATAAACAATTTCTTAAGAGATCTTGTTTTTCATCCGTTTTGTTACCCATTAGATCCATTTTTCACTAAGACTCAACTGGACCTAGTCTTACAGCTAACCTGATTATGACGATTGCACTGTTAAAGGCTGTAACTAACAATCACTAATTCAGTCAAACTGTTGGATTATTCAGAGAAATTCCCACCTCAAAGCCCAGACCGATGTCTCCAGGTTGTATATTTTATTAAAGCAACAATTCAAACCCTGGAAATGCTCACATGGGTGAAGGTGGAGGCAGCAAGGTCTCCGCAATTACAGTTGATAAATGACAAATTGTTAAATCATTATTAAGTTGTCAATTCATTTTATGTTCATAGATCAGCCATCTCTTTTATTGCACACAGAGAATAACACTAGACGCTGTAAACGGTGTACAGCTCCTTATTATGGCAGAGCGAATGCTTTGCTCCACAGGTGACTCACTTTTTGCAGGTGCTGTAGTCGGCACAGCGGCTGAGCGGCACACGGATCACACAGCTGGAGAAGGCCACAAACAAGGCATGGTGATCCCGGTCCAGCTCAAGACCCAGCACCCTCCTGTCCTCTCCCTGCACATTGCATCTAAGAACACAGAAAAACCCCAACTGTCATGATCAGACATTTTAGATTTTGTTTCATTTAAAAAAAAATATATCAATGCAGCAGACGGCTGGCACAGTCTGAAAATTATACAGGAAGCCGGCTGTGAACCCATAGAGTTGGATTGTGTGCAGTCAGAAAACAAAAGAAGACAGAAAAAAACGTCCCCTCGAGCTGTACAGGGTGATGCAAAGTGTTACAATAGACCAAAGAGTGGGTGGGCAGGACAGATCAAGGCAGAACACAGAGAGGAGGAGAGAAAGAAAAGAACAGAGGAAATCAACTAAAGACGCTAAGTAAAGGACAGAGACACGACTTTTAAAAACTGAGAATGTATACACAGAAGAGAAAAAAAAAAAGAGGACACACAATTAAGGAGAGATGAAAAGCTTAAACTAGAGAGATCGCCTGACTTGTTAGGGTTGTAGACGTCGATGTCCTCCAGGAGCTGGGTGCTGAAGGATGCGTTGGTTCCCTCTGTGCTGGCCAGGATTTTCAGCACATGGCCATTGTCTGAGCCCAGAAAAACCACTGTGTAGTTCTTATACGGCCCCGCAGACGTGTCCACTGCTATCTGGGTCAACTTGAACCTTGATTTGAAATATGGAGAAAAAAAGACTTATGACTTATCTACTATAGTATATTAACCATACTGATAATATGGAAAGGATGGACCATGAAATGAAGATCTTCAAACTCTAAGCTGACATTTCTGTTCAAACTGATGTGAAATAGAGGGAGACAACAATGGCAAATATTCTTGTTAGCATCTTAACATTGTTTTACTTTGTCAAAGTCAATTTCCCATAATAAACAAAAACAGTGGGCGAGCACTGAGCTCATTGTATAAAGCATCAGTGTGCAATCAATCACTTCATCTACCAACCCACTGTTCCCTTCCACTGTCGCCTACATCCTTTAATCCCTTCATCCAATTAATTCATCTACCCATCCACCCACAGCCTTTCAATCGATCCATCCTTCCCCGTTGTTTTGCCACTTTCCTCAACACGCCGCTGTCTCTTTTTCTTTTATTTTTTGTTTTCGTATTTATGAGGAGGTCCAGTGAGCTGTTGCTTTATCTGGAGCACCACCCTGCTTCATATTCATCCAGCTCCACACGGTCACACCTGGGAGCTGCCCAGTACCACCACAGCCGTCCGCCGCTGGCTCCACTGGAGCAGCAGAGAATTAAGTGCCATGCTGAAGGGCACCTTGAGTCCAGCGGCTGTTGACACAGGGATAAGCTTTACTCGTTCGTTTGTATTTGAACAAACAAACTTCCTGAAATAAACCCCGTTGTATCTTTTGGCAGCACATCACTTCTAGATTGTTCTATAAAGGACACCCGCAGAGGCTCCTGTGCCCTCATTTCTCCCCCAGTCCTTCCCAGATGGTTCCCGCGCAGGCTGGTGTGTGTTTACCCACATGGACTTGACTGGCACATCCTCGCAATGACTCTGCAGTATTGCGTGATGCGCTTCTGGTTAGGTTTCATTTATCTATCTCCTCTCTGGGGAGAGGAGAGGCAGATGTGATGTTTTTGGTGCCAGATGTGAAGCGGCGCATGTTTCCCCAGTGTCTGGCTGGCTGTCAGCCTGGCTCTGCTTCAGGAGGCATCGGGGAAGCTCCTGTATTCTGTGTGTGTGAGAGTGTGTGTGAAGTGTAGCTGCAGTGTTTACATCCACGCCTAAGGTTTGTCCGAGACCCTTGTGAAATCACTGTTTCAGCATCCGCCCCATCATCTGATATTAGTGAATTCTCAAATGTCACACACACACAGACACACACACACACAGTGACTTCCTCATTGCAGGTGGGGTCAGCGCTCCAGGAAAAGCCCCTCACTGCGCAGCTTGTCTTTGATGTGGGCTGAGATCGACCACTGCATAAACCTGGTGGTTTTTAATGAGGAACAACGTTGTGTGTTCCACCTGAGCTCATTTATCAATAGCAATCACAGTCCCGAGTGGGGAAACACTGCGGGTCCATCCCATTCTTACTGAAAACAGAAAACATTACTTGCACACTAAGTAGTTATATTTTATTTTGAAGGAAATGGTACATTAGCATTTGGCAAATCTGAAGCCAAGGAGACATCTCATGCTTTGTTTAAAGTTGCTAAATGTTGCGGTTTTCAAACTGAAAAATAAATATTAATATTTTTTTGGAATTAACTGTTTTCAGGACATTAATCTCTAAAATATTCTGATAATCAAATAGTCATTGAAATATTTTTCATCCGAAAAACATTTCCTGTTTTTATTCTGTCAATACCATCTGTTCAATGAACATACTGTTCAGACATCCCAAACAATCCATTTGAAGACATCTTAAAGATTTTTAGTTTCATAAAATATTATCGTCTCAAATCCATTAGTTTCAAAGCGGTTTGAAAAATAGTACAATAACTTCAATTTCTGTGTTTTACACAAACAGAGAAAAGCTGGAAGGTAGCACCAGTGAACTTTGAGGTGTTTGTTCTTAATAAACTCTCTAAGCCACTGATTGAATCCCAGAACTGTTGATTAATTTTCGGTTGAGGGTCTCAGCATGACCCAGTATGTGCGTAATAAGGGATGAACTCCTCACTGGCTTTAATTTGTGTGGATGCTGGAGCTGCTGCTGATGTGCTCTTAGTTGACTATTAGTGGAGTACTCACTCGATGTTTGCTTAGTGGATTAGAGTATTAGTACATTATTAAATTTCAGTAGAAGAAGAAGTTTCTTTTGGCTGCTCCCTTTCGGGGTCGCCACAGCAGATCAGCTGCCTCCGCACATTTGATTTGGCAAGGATTTTACACCGGATACCCTTCCTGACACAATGCTCCTCATTTATCCAGGCTTGGGACCAGAACTAGGGACGGACCAGGATGCAAACCACCAACTCTGGGGTTCTTGTTGACTGGCCTCTCTACTAAATACAAATACAACACAACATGCTGGGTTTTTTGGTTCCTTCTTAATCCACGGTTTTTGGTCTTATGGTTGTTAAAAACACTACTGACACAAGAATAGAGTCTAAACTGCACTTTCATTGAAGCAAATTCCAGACCTGCTGGTGGTGCGGGTGAAGTACGGCCTGTCGTTGACCGACGGGACGGACTCATCCATTAGTGGGTAAGACTTGATGAAAGTCAGGGTCTCGTCAGGAAAGGTGGTGGACGACTTGTAGGTGGCTGCTGAACCTTCACCAGCACAGGATCCGGGCCTGTGCAGTAGCACAGAAAGGAAGACAAACCATCAGGATTGAATTCAGCTACATGGGCACAGATGTAAAAGAAATGACAGCTGTTTGTTTTTGGGGATGAGCAGGAGGGGAAACAGGTGTCTGCAGTTGTCAGTGCAGAACAATAGTAGCAGCACCTGCAAAAACTCTGTTGCCAAAGGCAGAAAAACATGTTTGTGGAAAGTGACAGTTTGCTATTTAAAGACGCGTCTCTTACCTTGGTTTTGGGACTTGCTCCTCTGGAACAGGTGTCCATGCTGACTCACTGTTCCTCTGCTCTTTGAATTTTCCACTGAAAGCCTTCTCGATGTCGTCCATGTAGAACGCACAGACTGCTGAGCCGGTGATGCTGGTGAAGGGACCACAAAGGAAGTAACACAACCACGAGTGAGAGAAAGGTCAGAATTGTAGGAAAAAAAAAGAAGTCCACATCTGGCACAACCTCTCTTTTAGTTAAGAAGAATTCAACATGCTGAAATAAAGTCAAATGTTCACAAAAACATGACTTTATTAATAGTGTTGCTTGTTTCTTATGAAGCAACTTGATGATCTTTGAATGTAAATCTGTAAACTTCTGTTAGTATTAGAAATTATAGTAATATTAGAACTACTACTGGCATAGACAACATTTTTCCAGGTCTGCAAATAATTATTATTTTCAGTAGAGATTGTGTCAGTTGTTTTCTCCATTAACGGAATAACTGACTGAATGTCATTGATTTTACAAACTAAGGAACCTGACAGATTCTTTTTGTCCAAACAATAAACCACATACACATTTAGTTTAATATCACAGGAAATCAAGGAACCAAAATCTGAAAAGCTGCAAACAGTGAAGTTTTAGCTCTAAAGAAAATTAATTTTCTTTAGCGATGAAATGACTGCTCCAGAGACATTTACTCTCTCTCTCTACAATTTCTACCAGGACCTTTTGGTGATTTAACAATCCGACTTAAATTGTAATATACAAAATTTAGTGTTAACTTGTCTAAAATCTGTACGTTAATGCAGTTTTCTTAATATCAAAAAGAAATAAAAATGAAAACCAGAAAAAAGGTTTATCTTTGTACAGTACAAAACATGGTTTGATATGTTAATGCAAAGTTGTAAGTCATCTTTAGAGCCAGGAGTTCATGAGCTCACACTAAACAGGTGAGGCAGCCAAGCAAAGTTAGAGACACAATCCATGAGTATTTTGTGGTAATGCGTTACAGCCTTACCTTGCAAACAAAAAACACAAACCACAATGCTACTGTGAGTCGACATTAATGGTGATCCCTGTGTCCTGCCTCACTCACCTGTTGGCCTGTGTGGTAAAGATGCCGAGCACGGCCGGGCGGTGGTTAATTTGCAGCACGTTGGTGAGCGACTGCAGGACATCGAAGTAGAAGAAGGAGTCACCTGGAACAGAGCAGTTCAGTCGGGCTTTGAGAAACGATGTCCAGTACCGTTCCAGCACCCTCGGGGAACCGCCGTTGTCGTTCTTACAAACACGTGCAACTCTGGAGAAAACCACCTGAGGGGAGACAAAAGAAAAAGTCTCATTTATAAAACATGCTTACTACAAAACGCTCGACCAGAGCCAACAGGGAATGCTGAACAACACTTAATCATCTTGTAGGACTGTGTGTGTGTGTGTGTGTGTGTGTGTGTGTGTGTGTGTGTGTGTGGGTGTGTGTGTGTGTGTGTGTGTGTGTGTGT
>JAUBNQ010000008.1:2452911-2471603 GCA_032353495.1 Ctenopoma kingsleyae | reverse complement strand
CCCTCTCTCCCCAGCTGTCTGGATAGTCATCTCTTGTATTTTTTTCCAGACAAGGGAAAAAGTGGGGGGTGACGGGGGGGTGTGTGTGTCTGTGTGTGTGTCTGTGTGTGTGTCTGTGTGTGTGTCTGTGTAGCAAAAAGAAAGAATGTGTTTTGGTTACTGTAAATCAGCCTTTTTTTTTTTTTTTTTAAATCATAGTGAGTTGTCAGAGGGAGACAGAGATGTTTGTATGAAGGTTGGTTGGTAAGCAGATCTTTACACATTTTAACTTTCACCTTTAGCATTGAGTTTGTGCAGCTTCTTTACGGAACATGAGACTATTTGATCCTGGAAAAGACCTAATAAGGTCCAGCGCGAAACTGGGCAATAAATCAGTACTGAATAAAGACTTCTGGTTGAAATCACACTGGGAAAATGGGGAAAAACAGGGTTCTAGTAAAATGTAAGATACTCTGCATTAAGGGTTTGGAGGACATTAGCACGCCTGGGTAACCAGCAGTATAACTGTTAACCGTTCTGTATTGCATTTAATCATTCATTTTGCATACATTTAGCTATGTCATTTGATGCATCTTCTGTACATTAAACTGCCTCTAATTTTGAGGGGTAGGCATCATACTGGAACCCACACACGGACTCTGGGTTCTTGCCCATTGTGACCACATGACGGAGACCACGAACAGGTCAGTGTAGCAGGAAAACAACAACACTGAAATGTCAAATCTTAGTTTATTCAGCTCCCCTTTGGAGTTTAGAGTACTATACATGGTTAGATTTACAGCCTGTGCTGTAGGACGTGTACATCCTCCTCTAACAGCCTGCTGTGAAACACGGTCCAAACCTGTGATGTCATGTTGGCTTTTTGTTCAACACACTTCAAACTGTGGGAACTTTATCTCCTTGTTGTCTTTAAACAAATGGTATCTGCACCTTTTCTAAAGCATAATGTTCTCACTCGGCGCTTTTATTCATCACTGCAGCCACCATGGAGAAACGACACAGCTGAGAGCCTCGTCTACTGGCATGGATTCATCTCTGGACTCTGTTTTCCCTCTTGTCTTCCAACTCTGCACTTTCTTCCTCTCAATTCAATTTCCTCCCTTGGCTTTGTTTTGTTCTGAAGTGCAAATGAAACTGTTGTATTATAGCATATCTTGTTTTCTGTCAATAGATTGCCGTCTGCCGGTCTTGTTGAGCCAACATTTTATACTGTCAACATTAAGTCACCTGGTTACATAAAACACAAACATGGATCTGACCGTTTGGCTGTTTTATGTCTCTTTCAGACGATAATCCACATTTGAAGTCACAATTGGAATAATATGTGTTCAGGACATATCAATCAGTTCATTTCTGAGCTGGTTTATTTCACATTGTAAAAACTGTACCTATGTGTTAATGCAGATTTTCTGCATTCAGCATATGTGTCATGCTTGCGCAGCGTGGCCCTTTTTATTAAATAATTTTACAGTTACTTTCACGTGTCCCTGCAGCTTGAGCGTGCAGCTGTTTGTTGTATCATCACTGTAAATTCAAACTGAAGTTCTGACTGCCTGGCCTCATTTATGGATGACAAACGCCGCGTTCGACCTGGTGTGACCCAACTTTGGGGGGGGTCTTTGAGTGTGTTATTTGACAGTAGCTGTCCTTTTCCAAACGATGTAGACTGGATTTTATTTACTGTGTGGGCTGAAGTAGAGTAGATAAGGATGTACTGAAGAGAAAATGTGCAGTAAAATCAACTGACTTACAACTTACTTGAAAATATGTTTAATCTATTTTGACTTTTTTTATTTAGGATTATTTGTAATGATTTACAGTGAAGTATTATTTAACTGTAAAATACACAGTTTAACTCTAAAAACATACAATATGCAAAAGTAATATGATTGAATGGACAACAGTGACTGTATGTCTGCAATTTTGTGGTTTTCACTGATGTGTAGAGCATCTGCTGTGTGAGCCTGTGTGTTATGTGTGTGTGTGTCATGTTTATGACATGAAATCCCAGCTAAATGCTGCTTTCACATAAAGTTAGTTCTGTGTAAACATGATGAGTGAAGGTTTGCAGTTTGAAATTTCCATCAGCAGCTGAAATAGCACGGTGTGACAGCAAACCACACAAAGACATGGTCAATCATGTCTCATAACAGCTGTGACCTCTTATCTGTAATTGAGGCCAAGAGGTACACTACCGTTCATAAAATGTAAGGTCACTCCAAAATTTCCCATTTAAAAAAAAAGAAAAGAAAAGCACATTTAATAACATCAAATTGATCTGAATAACATTGTAGAGATTGTTAATGTTGCAAATTGCTGTTGTTGCAGGAAACAGCTTCTTAATGCAATATCTACACTGGGTTAGGTAGGGTTAGTTAAAGAGACCCATCGTGGGCAAACATCAGTCCTCTGTTCCAATGGCACATTGTGTTTGTTAATGCAAGTTGATCCATTTAAAAGGGGAAAAAAAACTGATAATTCGAAATCCTTCTTGCAGTCATGTCAGAACAGCAGAAATCATTAAATTTTACGGAGACCCCAAACTTTTGATCAGTACAGTATCTCACCTTATAGTTACGGCAGGTGGGGTTGAAGGCGTTGGTGCCACAGGCGAAAAGAGTCTCGTCATTACGTGGCACCAGCACTTTGATGTAGTTGTAACATTCGTCCTGTCAGGAGGAAAACAGCTTGACGTTATTGTACATCAGGGAGCAGGTCCATGTCAGCTCTTGGCACACATACAACAGAATCAAAGCAGGACTTGCAGCAGGTAGATAATGTATTTTACTGGCTTTCACACACACACCCCGTACACATGTGGTGTCACTGTGGCTCTGGGGAGGAAAATGTGATGCCAGACATCCCAGTCTGTTGTCCCCTGATGGCTGTGGCACTGATTGTGATAAGCTACCTGTGCAATTTCACTTAATACAAAGCTTCACTGTGCAGGAAACGAAAGCAGAGGCAGAGGAAGAAAGCGAAAGGAGTGAGAAATACAACCAAGAGCAAAAACAAGGAGAGAGCGAGAGAGCGGAAGATGTGTATGTGTCTGGATGATAATACTCACGCTGTTTTTCCCTCTCACAGTGCACTTTTCCACATCCTTCGTCTTCCAAGTCAGTTTCTGAAAAATGAACAGACAGCCAACTGTCAGCTCAAAGACAAGCTGTTTCTCACCATCCCGGCTTTTGTTGCACCCAATCGTTCAAGTGCTATTACGAGACAGCTGTGATGAAAATCTCATTAACTTCAATAAACTGTTGTGGAGAAAAACAAACAGACAGAGAAAAAAATTAGGGATGCCTGCAGCGGCCTGCGCGGCTCATCAGTGGGCAGCAAAACGTGGCTCCTCAGTGATAAAAATCACTCTGCAAGATATGTCTGGATCTGTGAGAACACACACACACACACAGAAACACACAAGGGAATCACAAGACCACAAAGGATGTTTGCATCACTAGATTGTATACATGAAGTGCAGCCAATTAGCCTCAATTAATCTGCAGGCCATGAGCCCTGCCCTCATTCTGCGAACACATCAGCACATGCTTCTTGTACCGGTTCTAGTTGTCCAGTGGACTGTTATAGAAGATCCATCAACTTGTTCACAAGCTCTGCCAGTTGAAAGTCTAATGCTGTCCCATCCACTGTTGGATTTACCGACCTGAATTTTGTCAGTGCTCATCATTTCCACTGAGGATGCTCAGAGTAATGTAAAGCACACGCTAGTTTCAGCTTAAAGTCATTCAGAGGACCCTTTCTTACAGTTTTTACAGCGTGTAAGCTTCTTTGAACGTTGACGCTGCTTTCTCGTGCACAACTAAAAACAACACACGTCATATCTTTTTCCTCAGGTCATCCATGTTTGTGTGTTTACACCGTTATCAATTAAAAATAAAAATTAAATTAGCTCAGGTTTTCATGCATTTGCACGTTTGTAATTGCAGTTTTGATATAAGATCATATGAATGCATGATGTATTTAATTATATAGCAGTACTGAAATCCTTAAACCTTGTTTACTTTACATTATACCTTTGCAGAGCCAACAAATGAAAGAGGCTTGAGTCCAAATCCAAAAATGACATGTACTTCTTTTTCCATTTGTGTCTTGCTTTTGACTCAAGTGGTTTTCAGCTACAGCCTCACAACAACCAACTGTGTCTCTGTGCTATAATACATTTTCATCAGTGTGAAAGGATTCTGTACAGTGGATATAAGTGAAATGATACCTTCTGAACTGCAGCTCTGCTCTCTCAGTATGTCGTTTTTCTAAGCCAATCAAAAAAGCTCCTGAAAGTCCTTAAATTTAAAACAAAATAATACAGCTGGAGATTAACTGGTCTGCTGCTGTTCTACACTGATCACACTTTATATCTTCCAGAAGAGCGCGAAAGGTCAGTTAACAGATAAATCCCAGTGTTATGTCAGAAGATTTGAATAATTAATGAAGGTATCTGTGCAGTGTTTGTGATATTATGCCTGTTGTACAGGTGTGTTGTGTCTGTGCTACTGAGCGGGTGTGGGGAAAAAGAAAAATCATTTAATGAAATCTTGTCGTTTTCTTCTGCCTGTGCAGTCTGTGCTTTTAATTATTTATGCATATATTTTAAACATTCATTTAATTCCTTGTTGTGCACCCCTGCCTGTTTTGCCTGTACAGCCCAGCAGCAGCTTGGAGGAACTTGATTAGCTTTCTAGTCATGTCACAAGTCTTATATTAACATGTCAGACTGGGTCAAGTCCAGCGGATTTGTGAAACTATACATGTGCAGGAGCCTGGAGAGAAGATGGAAAAATGTCTTCTCATTTTGTAATTGTGTAAAATCATTTTAATTACATTCCTTTATATGTTGCAGCATACAGGCCTAGATAGGTCGACTGTCACTGAGAATTTCACACTGATTTTGATGCCTTATTGAAGCCAAAGGGTCCCTGAAACACAATTTATCCCACATGCCCCTTGTTCTCCTCTTCTTAAGGCTGGTTTTATTTTATCAGCCACTTTTTAGTCCAGTAGGCAACTTGCAAACGATTTGCATGTGGTGAATTTAACCAGAGTAATTTGCATAAAGGAAAACTGACAAAATTTCTGATGGAGAAGACTTAAGCAAGATCTTAACTAAGTAAGGCTTTTTTCAAAACCAAATTTTTCCCCCAGTTGCTGTAGGTGGTAGTTGAGTCCACATTTGAAGTCCTGGCCAGGGGACTGTGGTTGCATGTAATAACCCTCTTTCTCTGTCCACAAAATGTGACAAATACAGTTTACTGGATGGGCTGTTGCTGGATCAACTCTGTTGTAGAACAGTTGCTGTGTTATGTCCGGTTGTAAATTCTGTAGAACACATCTTTCTAGGAAATATTTCTGTCAATAAGCTCAGCTATGACAGTGATGCTAACTTGTCCATCTTTTTCTCAGCAGTATGTGGCGCACTTCTTGACACGTTGATATGGTTTTAAAACCAGCACTCTACCCTTAAGGTCCTTGCTTGAAACACCTCCAGTGCAACTTTGTGAAGATCTGACGCGAATCAGCAGGAGTCAGCATTATGGTAATAGGTCCTGCCTTGTCCATGCTTGATTTGGCTTTCTAATAATTACTTATAACCGCTCAGGGCCTGGGAGGTGGGAGACCAGTGAAGGAGAGAATGTGAATGAGCAAAATAAAGAGCTGGTGTGAGTGAACAATGGATCTGTGATGAAGAGGATGCACCATTTTCTGGGGGTATGAGTCAGTTACACACCAACGAGCCAGCGCAGATTAATAACCGGAATAGGAGAGTGGGAACGTGAAAGCAGAATATGGCCACAGTCTTCAATAATTCGTCTTCCAGCAGTCACTCTGGAGGCGGCGGAGATTTGATTGAATGGCTAAAAAAATGCATCATATGATCACACATTCAATAACCAAGTTCTCACATAATATAACTGAAATAACACTCAGAGGTTCCCATGTCTTTCTGCAACAGTCAAATCAATGTCCTCAACGTGGAGTAGTAGCCTTATCTGAATGAATGGTCATGTTTGGCACTAATCTAAATACAACCAAACAAAAGTCCAGGCCTCTGAGAGTTTTTATTTAAGTACAATGATGTTTGACAAATGAGATTCAGATAGGAGGGAGCATGGCACTTCAAAAGCCACAAGAGCACTGCTCCACTTGTATTGGATATATGTCTGAAGTGAGATTGCCTAACACTTGAATGAAAAGACAGGCAAAGGGTGTAGAGGAAGATAATGAGATACAAGCACACGAGATTTTTCTGGTGAACCAAAGTGTGTAGTTCAGAAAAACAAGGACAGAATTGCCTTTTAAAGTGTAAAGAGCACTGCCTTGCATTAAACCCTTCTTCAAAACATGTACAGATCTATTTGTACATGTGGCATATTTCCCAGAAGCAGAACTCAACGAGAACATTTCATTTCTCTCGCATTCTATATTTAATAATCACAGAACCAACTATTTAGCATTACTCACAGGCAAACGTCAAGTGGCTTGGTAATTCAATATCACTACTAATAACTCTCAGATTATTGGTATAGATTCTGAAGAAGCAGAGGTATCAAACACTCCCTGCTGAACAGGAACCCACCTAGGATGAGAGTTTTAGCACCGAGGACTGGTTCGGTTTAGATAGTAAATGGCATGCTGCATCATCTGGACAAGCTGCTGCATCACTGATTAATGTAATCATATATAATATGATACTAACACAAATGTGTATCAACAATGCATCAGTTGTACAGTTGAACCCAGACACTAAAATTTTACACAGAGGTGACTTTTAATGGAAACAAGGTGAGGACCAGACGCTTTTGAGTCATGACTGTGCACAGACTTTCCTACCTGCTGTGGGATTATCTGCTCAGACGAAGCAGCAAGATTGATGGCAAACACATGGTCCCTGCAAGAGATGGAGATTCAAGACGACATTAGTGGGGCCATCTCCACATGCTTTTTGTTATTGTGGACAATTTGGACAGAAGCTTCTGATCTAATCATTTCACCAGAACCTGCTTTTCCCAAAAAACGCTTCTGTTTTGCTTAATAAGTCGGACTCACGCTATTCAACAACAGGATTTGGAAGGTGGATTAACTGCCAAAGTTTATTTGCTTTTAAGCTTCAGAAAAAGTTTTCCAACACCAAAAGTTTCAAACTATTGATACAACCCATATGAATCACTTTGTGAAGTGAGGCATGGACTTTAGGTACATTAAGAATCTCCATACCTTTCTGGATTGAGTTCTTGGCAGTGAGAGCACTGCAGTTTGAGACGGAGCCAAAAGCTGTAGCAGAATTTATTTTCCATCAATGAAAATGAGCAGAGGAGGTTCAACCTCGTAACTTTTTAGATAATTAACCTACAACATCTTGATCAAAAGGGGAGAAAGATGTAATTAGGCTGAAAAAAAAATCAACAAGAAAACTGCTTAAATGCTGCCAAAACTGCAAACATGAAAGCAGTTTCTTTTAGAGATACTACACAATAAAGGTTAAGTTTGGGTTCATTAAAGTCTGACCAGTGCTGCAAACAAGTTTTCACAAAAATGCAGGTTTTACTGTTGAGCCGCCTGTAAGTTTAGTACAAAACATTTGCAGCTGTCACTCAAATAGCTCTCAGAAAAATAATGTCTCTTTTTAAAATTGCACTTTACTTGGTGAAGTGTTTTTTTTCCCCATTTTCTTTGTAGTATCACTTTGCCTTTTATGATTATGACTGTACAGATTATGTTTTTTATTCTGTTATTTCTAGCTCTTTTGTTTTAGGTTCAGCAATTTTCCTTCACCTCATCCATTTCGACAGGTCCACCTCTCCTTACCGTTTAATACAGATAGTAATACAGATAAAAGGGTACAAGGCAACTGTCTGCTTCTCAACTTTTCTAACTCCTGTGTGTTGGGTGAGTGGTGATAACTGACCGAGCAGCAATGTAGAGCATGTGGTTGATCCTCAGCATCCTCTGGAAGTCCAGGCCCAGACGTATGGTGTCATTGTCTGACATGAGTCCCTGGAAGCTGGGGTATGGGTAGGATGCTGTGTGGGTAAAAAGAAAAAAAAAAAGAAGAAATGTTCAAGTAATCATAATACCAACGCCTTCTCCATTTACAATGCTTTTCAACTTTTCAGAAACAGTCACTTTCACATTTGCAGAGAGGCAGTAGGACATCACTGGCTAAACATTCACCCACAACAAATCAACAACTTAGAACAATCTTTGCAGTTTAAGAAACATCAACTGAAGATTACAATTTGGCCTATTGTCCTGAAAACCCAGTGCAAACATGGTATGCTAATGTGCTTTTGTGGAGGTGGATGAGCAGGGGAAAAAATAGCATTCAAACTTGCAAATTAGACGGTCATGTCATAGAAGTCAGTCTGATTTGAATAAATGGCTCCTGGTAAGCATTTCTTAACAGACACATCTGGGGACTACGCCAAGTGAGAAGAAGGAAACAAATCAAAAACATCTCAATGGAAAGACGTTCTGTCTGGTGAACCCACATTTAAATAGCACTTGTCTATGAGGTCACAAAAGTTCACTCAGTGTTGTCATGAATGCTATTTAAATGGCTGTACCTGTCAAAACCACCCCAGAAAACTATATTACAAATGATACAAGGTAAAAAAGGTAAAACAAAAAACTCTGTGTTACCACAGGCAGATTATGTATACAATTATATGTTCATACATAAACAAAAGATGTATGTAGAAAAACTTGTGAGAGAAGAGGAGGTGGTGCAAAAATAATAAATGCAATATAATATTGAGTGTACAGCTCACCACAGCAGATTTCTTTCTTCCTCTTTTGCATTTTTATGCCATCTTGCCTTCTATTACTCAAAGAGAACAACTCAGTAGATGGAAATCGTAGTTTAAACAATACTAGATGTATCTGTACATTAAATAGCAGAATGACAGCTCGTCAGTGCTTGGACATGCCGTGCAATCATATTGAAAAAATATTTCTTTGCTCCAGGCAGAAATAAAATTAGCCTGCCCAATACTGACATGAGGCTGTCCTGCTGTCTTCCACATCACAGAGACTTCCTCTGCAGTTTCCACCTTTTATTTTTTTTTTTTAGCAAGGATTCCGCTCAAGGCCACGGCGCTCTAGATCTGTGAAGTAATGTATTAAGTACCCTCCAGCCTCCCATGTGACCTGGGTTGCTGCTGAATTAGCAATCCTCGCTAGAGATAGACCACAATCTGAAATGAGTCTCTCTACTGGGAGCTGTACCTTCCCCTAGCCGCTCGTCTTGAAGCGACTGTTTAAAGATTTAAACGCCTAATGTCTGGCTCAGAGCTGGACCTTGCTGTGCAGTCCGGTGAAGACACTCCCAGTGCCCCCCCACCCCGCGACAAGTGAGTATTTCTAATTACTCTTCAGCACTAACTACTAAAATACAAACACCCTTTGCAGTTTGAGGAGGTCATGGCACCTTGAGTTATTTTAGCAAGAAGCAAAGACTGAATCAAACTAGAATGTTGGATTGTTGAGCTGCATTCAGAGAAACATTGGCACCCTGTCAAAATCCCCCTTTGTTAATTTATGACACCAACCCATCAACGTGCTTCCTGAATTAATGCTCCAATCATAAAAGCAATGTCCAGCGAGAGCATTCCACATGGTACTGCATTTACAGCTGCAGCTGGCAACTAGTCTGATAACAGATTCACCGTTTATAGTAAGCCATTTTTCAAGCATAAATGCCAAACATTTGAAGGCTCCCTCTCGCAACTGCACAAAGTTGCTGTCGTTCTTTTACTTTTGGACACTGCTGATGGGATGAAACAATTAGCAATGTAACCACCTTAGGAAAGGTCACCGAGAAACTGTGATGGACAATATTTAATAAACCACATGATAATGATAAACTACTTTAAAAAATAAATTAGTCTAATAAGCCTTAAAAGACAAGCAACATGGTTTCCTGCTGTTTTTATCCAGGATGCTCTGAAAGAAACCATCAATGAGGCAACATCATTCCAGACTTCCCTAGAAACATCCTAAAAGAACCATGCTGTGGCTAATAGCAGTCATAATGGACATAAATACACTTTTTACCAGGTTGACAGATTTATGTATATGTGGAACCATTTCTCAGAGGACCAGCTGACGAGGGGCCAAACTTTCCGTAGAGATTTACAGTGAACAGGTGTGAGCTGATAGTGAGCGTGTGTTTCTTATTCACGCTGACTGTAACATGTCAGTAAAAAGCCAGCACCAAGCAAGATATCTTGACGCCCATTTCTTACAGCAGACTTACTCAGGTGGAAAGCTTCAGGCCTGGCGTGGAAAGTAAGAAACGATACAGATTTATTTACATGCACATATTGTTTGGATAATTCTAAACCCATCCTTTATTTTATAGGTTCCACCTAAATGTGACAGTACAATAATATCTTCCCTTGTATTCAAAAACCTACATCAGTAAAGCCTACTCTGCATTTAGCCTGTCACAAAAAGAGACGGAATGCTAAGGGGGGAGTCATCTGCACACTTCCCAAGAGAAGTAACAACTTGAGTATGATTTTATAGACTTCAGGCTGAAGAAGTACTGCGATTCATAATGGACGTATTAGAGAGTTGTGAGAGACCTTGTGCTGCACTGTCACCTGCTGGAACCAGAGGTGACAAATTGCTCTCATTACACCTGGGACGGAGCTCCACATATAGCACTATTAGCGTAGCTATTTCTGCTAATGGTTGCGTTACACTCTTCCAGATAGATCAATTACAGTGTGTGGGCCATGGTCTCAGCCACCTCTTAAATCTATTATGGGCTATTACATTTAGCTGCCAGGGGCTCTTCTATAGACCTCCCAAGTGATTGGGCGGCAGTGATGGGTCCCTACGGTGGTCTGATGAAGTAGTGTCTTGAGTGTGTCACAGATGTCAATGATCATCCTCAGTCAAAATCATTTCTTTTAGCTGCTGAACTCTTGAGGTAAGGTGCAGTCACATGTTGGGCTGGATGATATTTTGCCATTAGTCTTTATGGACTCACTGGCATGAGCTACTGATTTATTTTGCCATAATAAAAAAGTTGTTTGTATTCAAGATGTGCTCAGTTTTTGCTCTTTTACTTCTGGTCTGTGTCATGTTTAAACCAACTTATTACTAAAAGACCAAGGCGTGACACAGTGAAGCCACATGCTGAAAGGTAACCCATTCTTTGGACACGTTGAGTGACTGATACTACAGCACAATTACATTAATTGTAATTTGATGACCGGTCTGTTGGAGAGTTTTAATATCTTTCATGGCAACCTAAACAAACCAAACTACATGGGCTGAAGCTCCACAGTTTGTTTCCAGTTAACAAAGTGGGTTAGTTGGGAAATGACATCCCTGTTATTACTGTGATATTGATATCATCCACTTCACACAGCTGGATGGAGAGTTTGTTCTCTTTGGTTCAAACTGACATTAAAAGGTTTGCTATGTTTAATCTTTAAGTCATTTAGCTAGAATTAAAAGTGATTTAGATAGTGAAAGATTTAAAGCCAGCAAGTATGGGTACAAATCCTCATACCTTAAAAAAAAAAAAAAAAAAAAAAAAAAAAAAAAAAGGAAAAAAAGGCAAATAAGGTTCAGTAACAGAATCAGAATCTCATTCTGTACAACTGCATGTCAGCTTTAAGTTAACTTGACTTGTGTTTTCATGCATGTTGCTGCCGTTGCTTCCTGTGCGGAAATAACCTTTTTTACACCAAATCAAGAAAAACACGACTAAAGGAAAAAGAAAATTCTGACAGCTGAATAAACCTCCACAAATTTACTTGCTGCAAACAGACCTTAAACATATCCACCTCAATAAGCCATGTTCCCCAGTGATGAGATAATACCCAAGTGACTCTACTTTTACATCTATTCCTGTAACAGGGATCACCATGGCAACACAAATTTTGAACTTACATTCTCTGCCCACAATGCTGATTGGTTCAAGGTCTTGGGGGAATGGCGTGGCCCCTGAGGAAAGCCGAGGTAAGCAGGCGGCTAAGGTGAGAGCCAGGATGGCTGGCAGGACAGGTCGAGGCGAGCCGGGCATCAGCCTCATTTTGGCAGGAGATAAGACCTCACTAGAAACACATGGCCCACAGCAGATTCACCTCCCACCTAAAAAGAGATAATATTATGTGGATTAGAATGGTTACCACATTTGAGCCCCGTCTGTGTTGTAAAAAGCATACAGTGAATGCATACTGCTATAACTAGTAACAGAAACTAAACATTTTATTGGGTTTCTGAGAGACTTTCAAATCATGGTAGAAATTACACTGCAGAAATGTTTAGAGGTGGCAACTAAATTCTTATTAACATGCAATGCTTTATGTCAATGCAGAGATGTGACTGAGTGTCTGCTGCACCGCAGAGATGCAAAAGTGCAGACACACACCTTAAAAAGATGTAGATGAGTTAGGGAGAACCAGGCACACGAAGAGAAACAGCCACGAGCAGGGCAGATGGCCTTGAAGACCAGGTATGGGAACCTCTGCTCTAAACTGTAGTGTGAATGTCACTCACTCACCCAAAACATGCTGGGATGGACTGGGATGGACTATATTAATGATACCAAAGATGAAATAGTAATGGAATAATGAACAATATAAATATATAATTTTGTTACTCTGTGAAGTAACAATTGCTTAATTAGCATAATCACTGAGACAATTTAGACAAAAGACACTACTGATACAAACTTTGTTAACAGAAAAGTCAAAGGTAAAGGTGTTACAAGAGAACAAATGTGTCTGACAAGTGAAAACCTGAACAATAAGAAACAGCAATGACAGCTTATCATGCAAAAATGATCTAACTCCTCCACCTACAGAAATTCCCAGAAACTATTTTCAATATATTTTCTTAAAAAGGCTCTGAGAATGGTTATCCTGAAATGGTTTAGATAAAAGTCGGAGTTGAGTGTCTGTGTGGGAATAATTAAAAACTGTGCTCATACACAAAGCTGTGACTGTGTTCAAATGTTAATTTCCACATCTGTTTGCGATCTGAGGAAAGAGACAGTGACAGATGGATGGCAGAGGGATTTGTCAAAAGAGACTTTGATGACCTGTGCTCACCGCCAACTTATTAAGGGCAATGTGTCCTCCAAAGATTTCTTACAAGCCCTCCCAAGTTTATGTATAGTGTCACTTGGCAATGAGACTTGGACCACATAGTTTTAAGTGGGAGCAGAAAATTAAGTCAACAGAGACATGAACCATCATCAATATTGATAATAGTCTGCTGCATTTACATTCAGGGGAGAAAACTGCATTTAGCAATGAGGTCAAGTGATGATCACAACACCATAAATCGAAGGCAGTGGGCGGGTGTCTGCTTGTGTTTACTTTGGGAATTACAACAGCTTGTGTGGCCCGCATAGGCGATATATGAGGATAATATACCTGATGGATTAGCCTCATATGCCATAATCTGAATGTTTGTTTCTGCCAAGGAGGCAAGCCATTAGAACAAACAGATGATTGCCGCAGTAATATTGCTCCTAGAGACAAATCAATGAGGAAAAAATACCTTAAAATGTCAGAAATATTCAGCGAAGATGAAAGGACTGAAAGGATTTTGTTCATGTAAATGTTTAAGGTACCCACAAAACTGCTGTTAAACACCATGCAAAGAGTCAGACAACCAACCAAAAACATAACCTATTGAGAGCCCAACAAACTCCACTCAGCTAGAGGATGACATTGGTTATGCATGCAGAACAAGACAACCACAGTTACAGAACAAGGCTTTGTGCAAGATGAGTCATATACACTGTAACTCAAGCTAATACCTTTACTACAAGTCAAGACACACAGAGCATGCAAATAACTTTATCACTATTCTGAGCTGTTGTTGGGAGACATTTTGCAAAATTTACTGCATTAAAGTAACAGAGTTCACTTAAGTACACTTAAATACACACCATTGCTGAGGCAATGTAATAATAATAATAATCTCCTTTGGCTGCCAGTTGCTGCAGAACCAGTTAGTCTGAATGGTCATGGCCCCAAGTCATTTTCCAGAGAGGAATCACTCAAACAGAAGCTGGCTAAGACTAAAGGTCTGTGAAGATGTAAAAACAGATTACTAAGCACTCAGCCTTATTCATATTCAAGATCTGATTCTAGTACCTACCTACAAAGTCTAATCAGTTCATATAATCCTGTGCAATCTAAGCAGGGACAGCTGATGAGCTTACAGCAGTCGAAGGGAAACAAGACCCCACTTATCTCATCACATATTTGATCTCTGTGTTATAGGGCTTGGACCATTTCGGTTTTAATGAACTGATCATATCATACCTCATGATCTTTTGCTGGGTTAGTGCCCAAATGAAATTTAAACAACAGGAAAAGTTTGGTCTTTATGGGTTTGCATGGCTGAGGCAATGGAGTCATATACATTCATACACTTTCTACTGCCGCCACTTGGCAGGAGATAAAAAGTCACACTTAAAATCTAAACTCCAATTTTATCCTCAATCAACTGTGTGCACCTGTTGGCTCTTGGGATGTCTATTTCCTGGCAACACCTGCTGCACACAGCTCAACAGCACAATATTATCCTAATCCAGAAACACCCTGTCACATTCACTGACCTCGCTAATGACAAAATTAGTCATTATCCTCAGCTGGCCATTGCAAAAAAGGCCCCTATGCTGGGTTCTTATGTAACACCAGGGCAATGAAGATAATTCCATTATAAGGTGGGTTGAGATACAGTGTTTTTATTTTTACACAAACCCCCTTTCAAGAAAAACTTGGACTTTTCCTAAAATGCTATAGAAAATTAGTGATTTGTTCATTTGCATGACAAACTTTGTCAACATTGTATTTTGTAAATACAAGCAAATTTTGAGTTTAATGGCTGCAACACACAAAAAAGTTGGGACTAAAGCATGTTTACCATTACAAAGGTGGTACATCACCTTTCCTTTTAATTACCCTTTTTATTTTTTGAGTGGAATATTTACCAGTTCTTGCTGGATATAAGAATTCAGCTTCTCAACAGTCAGTGGCAGGACGGCACGGTGGTGTAGTGATTAGCACCGTCGCCTCACAGCTAGGAGGACCCGGGTTCGATCCGGGCCGGCCGGCTACCTTTCTGTGTGGCGTTTGCATGTTCTCCCATGTCTGAGTGGGTTCTCTCCGGGTACTCTGGCTTCCTCCCACCATCCAAAGACATGCATGTCAAGTTAATTGACACTAAATTGTCCGTAGGTGTGAGCGTAGGTGTGGTTGTCCCTGTGTGTCAGCCCTGCAATGGATTGTACCCCGCCTCTCGCCAATGACAGCTGGGATAGGTTCCAGCACCCCCTGGTGTAGTCAAGTCAAGTCAAGTCAGTCAAGTACACATGAATACATCCTACAAAGCAATGCTGCTGTAGCATGAACAGAATGAGGCCTCGCATTGTTCTGCTAACATGTCATAGACTTCATGAGAAATTGCTTGATGCAGCATATAGTAAGTTTCTCTATACATGCTAGTCACTCATGCTGTGGGAACTGATTCACCCCCATACCGTCACCAATGCGCTCTTTTGCACCTTTTTCTGATAACAATCGGGATGGTCTTTTTTGGTCACTGGCATGAGAATGCAACATGGAAAACATGGAGTCGTCTGACCACACAGAAAGTTTCCATTATATTTTTGTCCATCTGCACAGAATTCATGTATGGCTTGCTCCTTACATAATCCATTTTCAGGTTGCATATTCTTTTTAAACTGATTCCCAATTCTCTAACAAATTTTGGCACAAGGTGCAGAGCCACAACCTATCTTTGCTTCAGACTGAGCTATTGGTGGATGTCCTGAAATGAAAATGTTGGTTGTTAATTACATTATTTTGCCTCCCCTTGGAAAGCCTCCAGATCCTCTAATAACTCTGCTATGTTACTTAAATATTGAATAATATGAAATATTGTAAGAATTCTGTTTAATCAAATTTTATTTTTACATTGGCATTAGGAAATAATAGGGTGTCAAGTTGCCTTATTTTCCAGACTGGTATTAAAAAAAAAAACAAACTGTCGGATGATTTTTGTTGTTGTCAAAATAACCACATGGGAATTTTAATGTGACAGGAAGAAAAACAACACATGATATGAGCAGCGCATGGTGAGACAAACATTTCATTGTTGAGGGCCTGAGCCATATTGTCCCTCCTCAAACTCCTTTTGAAAGGTTCACCAGATCACCAATCTCATTGCAGTCCCATGACACCAATCACACAACTCATCATCCACACAGAGTTGTTTTTCTCTTAGTACTCACATCCTTCTCACCGTTCACTCTCCACAAACAGAGCTGACATTCAAACATAACAGATGACGTGAAAAACTAAATTTCTCAAGGGATGTGCATACAGTAGTTAGTGAATATTGAAGATATATATGACTATTTTTTTGACAAAAATATACAGTATCAGCTAGGAGCTTTTTGTGTGTCTTAAGCAAACAGCGAGGTTATCCTCTCAGACAGAACAAACTTTGCTAATCAGAGTCCCGATGTCTAACCATGTAGATACCTAGTCCTCAAGGCCTGCTGCCAATATGTTGCAGCAAATTGGAATTGTGATCAAGGAACACTGGTCAATAATTGAGAGAACAACCACCACAGGACAGAAGTAGATAGTAGATCTGTGGACTAGTTTTCAGATGGTTGTTACATATTGTGTAAATTAGTCAATTTTAGTATAGTTACAACCAAAGTCCAATTAAGAATGGAAGAAAAGGACCATTAAAAAAAAAAAAATCAGTTTATCAAGATCACTTCTGTTGGTTCTTTTGATGATTCTAGCTACTGAGACAAATGGTTTGTGGGCATCATGCCACAAATGCAAACATTGTGAGTGGCCTTATAGCATTATTTGCCACTCTGTTTTCAAGTCCGATATCAGGGTTTGGATTTCCAGTGTTAGGTGTCGCTGACCAGGCAAATGCTCTGTATAAATGCTTGGCACAGCTGAGACATCTAAGCTGAGCTGTTGAATACAAACAAAGAAGCCGGGCATTTTGGTGTATTTAAAATGCAAAAAAGAATGGTGTATCTTTGTGGCAACATTTTAAAAAGTCCATTAGCCTCCCTGGTTAAATAGGAGTGATGGCTGGCTTCTTGCCATTTATCAAGGATAAAAGAATTTTAAAAAATCCATTGTCCCTGTAGTCCTTTAGTTCTTGGATTAGTATGTCAACAGCCTGGCCTTAGTATAATGTAGTCTCTTTCTTAGAGTGTCTGCATTGTGCCATGGCAGACAGAGGGCAAGATGGTATCCAGGATGAGATGTGTCTGTCAGGGGAGGTTGGGACCCTCCTTGCCATCAGTGCCACTCAGCCTCTTCCCACGGGAACGCTGCTTTAACCTCAGTGCCCACAGAGTTCAGATAAATGACGGGTTGTCCTGTCACAGAGGCCATTGATTGTCACCCCATGTCAGACTACTCTACTCTGTCCTCATCGAAGAATCCCCACAGATTAGAGCCTGGCTCATTCTTGAGCTTCTGTGGCAGATCTTTAGAGGATTGATGTCAAAGTAAAACCAAGCTGACAGCAAGCGGCGACAAAAGTTTTGGAAGCTATCCCAGTATAGCATTGATGTGACGAACACATGAGCTGTGAGAGCAATAATGCAAATATCAGTGTCTCGCTCAACAGCCAGTATTGAATAAGAGTGGAAATTGTTGTCCAACTGCTCAATGCATGGATATCACTCTCAGTGAAAAGTAACACTGCCGGTAGCCGGGCCTACTCTCAGGACTTCTTTCTTCAGACAGCGAGTTGGCCAGACTTCACACAGAGGGATCTATGCAGGACTCAGACAGTGAGACGATTCTCTGATCGATCTGCAAAACCGCTGCAGGCATCATCCATCGTCTTCATGTCTATTTGCAGGAGACGGAGAAAAAAAAGCCCAGAGGGCTATCAGTGGAAGAAGGATCAGACTTGCACCAGTGCAATCCTCTTCATTTGTCTGTCTTCTGTTAATTATTTAGATTCATCTTCTGATAAGCCTAAAATTCCCTGACCATTCTCTGCTCCCTGTCAATCATGATCCAACTTCAATCTTCTGTCGTCCTGATGGAATTTTCAAACAAGTCTTTCCTTGGGTCATCTAATCAAACAGGTCAGTTTAAAATATGCTGGATGGCATTTGTGCTAACTTACCTCCATTTCTCCTTTTCATACATAAAAGTGAACGTTAACTACCCCCTTCTCTCAATCTCTCTGTCATCAATAATTCAGAATGTTATTGAGAAACAGTACCTGAACCCTGTATTGACAGAAATGCAAGCACCGTCATTCCCTCAAGGGCGTCATAATTGGATACCCCCCGAGGCTACTGATGTGAAATGCAGAGCAAGGGGGGGAAGCAGACTGAGCATTGTTGTTGTCTGTATATTGCATGTTTCCACTTTTTACCTTTCTACTTAAGAGACCCAACAACAATAAGTCAGACAATGTATTAACTTCATGACAATCCCTTGACAATCTTTACAGGTAGGCGTCATTTGATTAATTTAGAACAGATATTTTCTTGAAACAATGATGTATTAAAATTTAAATCACAAACATTTCGGGTTTGAGCGTCTGAGGACAGGACATATGTTGTACAGATGCTTAAAAGCCAAACATTCTGTGGCATAAAAAAACATCAGGACATTTACAATGCAATAATTAATATT
>JAUBNQ010000008.1:2431021-2452444 GCA_032353495.1 Ctenopoma kingsleyae | reverse complement strand
CTTACGCAAAATCAATTGAGAACCGTCTACAAGGGCATGAAGAGAGGCACAAACTAGTCGGATGCAACAGATTTTCAACAGAGCAGGCATGGTGAAAATATGCTAATAAAATACTTTAAAATATTAAAGGGAAGAAAGACAGAAAGGGTGTGTTTTTGCTTAACCAAAAAACCAAACCAAATCAAAGTGAAACAGGTGAACAAGCCTGTGGAGATATTTGTTGGCCTTCTTGAACCCCCCACAGGTATAGAAATAAACACATGGGAAGCGAAGCACACTGAGCAAAGTGGTTTGTCTGCAGTCCTTTGATTCGATTTGGCTTGTGAGTGTTCCTACACATCTATGTGCATGTATACTTACCAATATAATTAATTCTTTGATCAGGCTTACACTGTATACAGTTCTTTCATAGGCTTGGCAAGCACCAACTCTGCTGTTAACCCAGTAAGCAGCAGACATACAAAATAAATCCTGGGAAACAAGAAGAAAAAATAGCTGGAGGCTTATAACGCTTCTGATGCCACAGCTTGATTGACAAAATGAAAACACGGCACGTGTAACCTTTCCATTACACTTACCTGATTCAACAAAACTAAATCCAAGCCCAAATCATCCACAGCCAAATGGAGTGGAGAGTTTCACATTGCTCATGTGAAGGATGCTTCAGTTGAGGACCACCACTTTGAGGACTTCACGGTGGCTTTGTGGCCGTTAACTCAGTGGCAGACAAAAAGTGAGTGAGACTTCTCTATTAACACGGAGACTCTTTGATCTCCATCTCCCCTGTGGTACCAATTAGCTTGCTGCACCGTTTGCATTTTAAACTCTTTGCACTTCCTATTTTGAAAGACATCCTGCATGAATTATCAATCTACCAGAACTTTTATTCCCTCTCGACAAAAAGTGAATTATGAGTGGCATCTCTCTACAGTTTGGCTCATTCAAATGAGGGAACTCTACAAGTGCTGAAAGGACATCAAATACCTAGTTTTCTGCACAAATCACTGCCGTCTTCACTCAGTGTGAAAATCTTTCATTTGACTATGATGAAATGAGATGGCCTACTGCTTTTTTATGCTACTCTTGACAAAAGAAGAGGTTGCATTTTTAGGTGTGCCAAAACAGAGTTTTCTACTCAAAAGATAAAACACAGGAAGACAGAGTAGTTGAGAATTGATCAAAGGAAGATAAATAGCTGCAAAGATTCTTCCACTGCCTTTATCCCTTTTTAGCAAAGGCAATCACGCAGCCGTCACCCAGAAGATCCATCCCTGTCACATTACCGCAACAAGATTATAAAGAGGGGGTGGGGGGAGCTACCAAGAATATGTGTAACAGAAGTACATTTGGTGAATTTCATTTGAACAAGAACAAAAGCAGCGAGCCCTGCTTTTATAAATGAATGATTTTTGCGATCTGAATGGTCGATGCTGATGAAGGGAAATATAAATCAAGGGTAAGAGTGAGGCTTCTCGGCAAGAGTGCCTCACAGAGATAATGGCATCATCATGCCTGTGTGGTTCGCTGTTCCTGGGAAGATTAAACACTTTATCATTGTCTTTGGGACAAACAGCGTCTGTACGTAGAGAACGCATCCAATTATTAGATGCCTTTTCTGCTCAAAGCCGACATCCACACGTCAGCTTCATCACACGCCAGAAGCTTTACGAGCAGAAATGAGAAGAGACAGAAGTCTTATCGGGACAATGCTACCTTACAGGGCAGTAGCCCACGGTGGCAGCTGACCTCACTTTTATTACTGCCGTCTCTTACTGATGATATCATCTAAACACATACTGCAAGACCTAGAAGCTTTCAAGCTCAGTTTATCTCATTTTATGGCTCTAACAGCTCTGTCTCTTGCAAGATAAGTCAACGGCCATGGGCAATCATACACCAACGAGCAGCGAAGCTCCTCTCACCTCATCAAAGGCTACATGGGAGGAAGACAGTAGGAGCCAGGGCATGGAACAGAGGAATGCATCATGAACAGTGACAGCGGAAGAGACGGTAAATCTAAATGAGGAAGAAGAGGAAGAAGAAGAGCGGAATGACAGTGTCTCACAGCTCACTAGTCTGGAATCAGCCAGACAATCAATTCCACCACTCAGTTTCAAACTGGCAGGTCCTGCTTCAACATCACTGAGCATCCCAGGCAACACTGAATTATCAACCGTGCTGAAACACTTCAATGAGACAATTAGTCACAGTCATCAAATGAGACAAATATGATGATTCATGAGACGCAGAAGTTTAAAACTGACCATTTCTACCCTCCCCTCTCAAATGCCTTGTAATTTTCCACTTTTTAATTAAATACTTGCTATAGACAACTTTATTGCAGCATGAAGATGCTCATTCTGTTAGTCACAGTATATATCCTAATAGAAAACATGTCAACATGTTATTAAATGATTTGTAAGATTTATCAATTAAAGTTGACTACAATAACAACCAGAGGTCAAATTATAAAATTGTCTTCTTTGTTCTGCTAGGTTAAAAGCCATTTGTTATTGAGGTCCATCTAATCTACAAATGCTAAAAATATTTTTACTAAAGCTGCAACACATTAAGTTAATATCCATCTATCATCCCTCTGCAGTTTAGGTAGTTTAATGGATGGATAAACAATAAAAGTACCACATTTACTTTAGTACAAGTTTACTACAATTTATTTAGCAGAGGCCAATTGTGTTTAAATCATAGTTTGGTTGATGCCAAGCAAATATTGGCTAGACATTTCATGGCTTTCAATCAAGTTACACTTATCTGATCTGAAATGGCATGGAATTGTTACAGAACTATTTTCATTGTTATGCTCACATTTAGTCTTGTACCTGTGGGTAGTTGAAATTATTCTATATCCAATAAATTTTGTTATATTAATGTTAGGAAAATTCTCTATATTTAAACTAATTCTCTGGAGATCACCATCTGAATTCCAAAGGTATTCTTTTATTCTTGCCGGTAAGAGAGAACACAAGCTTACAGCAGTGAGGTCGGTCAGTGTCTGCTCGCAGGTAGCAAGGTTGCACAGCTTCTTATAGTCATAACAAAATACAAAGGTTCCATCCCTCCCAAACACACATGCATACTGTAACCTAGAAAGGACTCTGTGAGTCGGTCAAAGGTTAAGTGTTCCTTGTACAGGGATCGTAACTCCACAGTTGAGGGGAGGACATCAGAAACAAAGATATGATTCTACATGGCAAATTGTTAACATATGGCTCTGAGGTAATATAGATCAACATTATTAAAAGGTTAACATAAATTCACTACATTTTTCTAACAATTAACCATCCAAAATAGACCTGCTGACCAATAATTAGACCCAGTTGCCACTCTGACAGATCTAATTGCACTCATTCACTGAGGCGGCATCAACGGCATCAATCACTAATGTCCATTGTTCTTTTGACAACGTGGCGCCTTTACCACCTCAGCAGCACAGAAGTGTTACTAAATCAGACTGTTGGCTGCATGTGTCTAGGTTGTCTGATTTGTACCGTCCAAGCACAGCTTGCATGTCAGCTAAGGTAATATAGCCTTTCCACCACTTGAGGAGGATAAGCTCTTATGTGTGTCTAAATCCCCAGAAATCATCAGTGACGACAGGGCCTGCTTATAGCTCCATCTAATTAGGGCTCAAATCATCCTTCCCTCATCCCAACAAAGATCAGTGTAACTGACACTTAAGATTACACAGGAATTGTGTTGTGTAATTAGTTCTTCATTGACATGAGTAACTAAATTGTGCAAATACAAAGAGAGAAAGAGAAAACAAAGGGTCTCTACAGATGATGTACCACTGACTCTGACCAAGGTTTGACCAAGCAGTTATAATAACAGCAAAGTGAGGGGACAAACGAGGCCATCTATAATGGTGCTACATACTGGTGTGAGTGCTGTTGAGCCCGGGTGATAGTGTCATTAAGTGTGAGCGCATGATAAATGCACTGTGCTTGTCAGATTTGAGGTTCTCATTAGTCTGCGTTCAGGAGGAGACCTGGGGCCATTACTCTTGTGGCTTCCTTGACAAGAGGCTGAATGTGTCTGCGTATAAGAGCAAGAGAAAAAGTGTGTGCTTCAACTATGTTACGTATATACAGCACTTACAGATATTTAAGATGACGTATTGCAATCTCTGGCAGCCATAGTGAGAGATCTTTGGACTCAACAGCTAGTTGTATTGATTGCATGATTTAGTAATCTCAGCAGTATCTAATGTGGTGTTTATAACCATTTCACATTTTAGACATTTGTAGTTATGCAATCTAGGCTGGTATAACAACTGTATATAGGGCAAAAGCATTTGTCATATATTTACAATAAAGAAAGACAATGCTGAATAAATCATTACCTGTTTCTGGTGTAGTACACACTGCAGTACAGTACAGTTTACCTATGGCAGCTATGCATTCAATTATCTTTGTGTAGGATAGCAAAGTTTAGCACTAGCTGTTCTTTACCTTATTGTCACATTTTAAATGATCAAATTGTTATCAACATTCACGACAAAAAAAAAAAAAAAAAAAAAAAAAAAAAAAAAAGCATTCCTCCATCACAACCTTAGCTGAACTGACACCCACACCACCACAATCCCTTCAGGTTCTTATATAGTTTGCCTTTATTTATGTAAAGTCCTCTAGTGAACCGTGGTGTGTCATGAGCACTATGAAAATCTACTGTATTTATAAGCAGCCTGTGTGTCTAACTGATACAATGGAGTTCAGTATCTTTGATTGTGTGATGGCAAAAGGACATATGCACCCAGAAAACATTATCCTTTATCTGCTCTTGCTATGGGACAGTATGTCATGTCAAATTTTGAAAACAGTTCCTCTCAGCTGCACAGGGGATGAAGGAGAGGTAGCCGCCAGCCCGGCCTGCGTCAGTGGCTGTAACAGTGGTCTGGCCCAATCAATACTCGGAGACAAGCATCTGCCTGGGTCTCCTGTTACTGTACCTCTGTCCTCATGGCCTTCTCAGACTGTTCTGGAGACAACCATGTGGTGTTGGCTTATATCAGCGGCAGGGCTTATCACTGAACAACACAGGAAATGTGATGCTACGTAGGGCAGCCGCTGACACTTTAATTTGTCACTGGTGATAGGGTTTGTCAAACTATTCCTGGAGTTCATCAGCCACCTGGCTTTATTTGCTCACTCTGCAGATGACTTCTTCCAGCCCTCTTGAGAAATCTTCCACCACACTGACCTTCATGCCCAATTGCTGCATATTTTTCATTATGTGTGAGCCTCAGTGTTGTTCTTCAGTTCAGTGTGCTGGGTACTGATGAACCTGTATGAGAGCCGTAGAAACGTATCCTCTTTCAGTAACTGACACAAGTCAGTCGCCTTAGAGAAGAGAAGTGATGGCATCGTTCAGAATGTGGTAAAACCCTAGAAAAATGAAAGCACAGGAAAACTCAAAAGGCAAACTGAGGAGGAGTCTTTCACCCAAACTGACAGATTTGAGAATCACAAAAATGAATAAAAAGGTAAACAGAGTCAGACTGACTGTTCTATGAGGTGTTTTAGGGGGAACCCTCTGGGAAATGTACAGGAACCCTATGACTGTAAAGTTTCTGGGAAATTTGCACAAGCAAATTTTATTCAGAAAGAAAACAAAATAATATTTTTGCGTAATGCCTGAAACTCTAGTACAGACACTTAAAATATTTTTGTCCACTATATTTGCTTGGTTGACTGCCTTTATTTTTGAATTGAGAGAATTATTAAACAACAGAGTTTGAAATTATGGTTATGATTGCTATGTATTTTGACTTAACATATGTAATATGTTTGTGCCGTGTAATCATAAAAGTCACAAACGTGTTAATCTTGCATTTAATCGTTATGCTGTAATGTACTGGTAAACTGCCAATGCAAAATAAGATTTAGCTTTTAACGTTATTAAACAGGCTGGCACAGCACATTCCAGGTTTCATTTAGGGAAACTCACTGTGCAATAACTCCCTGATAAATTGGAAAGTTTCATGCTAAAGCAAGAGAGCAGTAGAAAGTACAGTGTACTAGGAACTGTACGTGAGGCCTGCAATGTGTAATTTTAATGTTTGCTTATGTACGTCTTTAACAAAGGATTCTTCCACACACTTAACACCCATTAACACTTCTCCAGTGTACGGTGCTAATTTGTGTGAAGCTCTGTGTTACCCTGATTTTTTTTTTTTTTTTTTTTTTTTAACTTTGCGGTCGGAGGCCTGACTACAGTCTACAATCAAAACAAATGTGTTTCAAAAAAGAACCACAGAGCAGATCCACACTTACCAGAAATAAAAGAAACATAACTTGCTTTGCAGTCATGCCTGAGCATCGTAAAGATGGCTGATCTTGACATTACCTAGTGCTGGCATATTTGCAACTGAAATAATACGGTTATCCCCTGGGTGTTATTGTTTAAAGCACATCTCATTTAAATATGAATCATTAGACTGAAGTGTATGTTAGTAAGCTAGTAATCTGTCATTTAGCTTTAACAACTGTCTTACACTGTATCACAATTAAAACTCAGAAGGGTTGAAATTTAGAAATGAGACATTTCTCCAAAAGAGGAATGAGGCAGATTCACTTTAATCTCTGTGATTTCATTTCCTCGCCTGTGTCTCAGTGATTTGGTACTTGCACATGTCTTCTCTCTGTGCTTAAGCCCTTTGGCCATATGCTACTGCTGCCCGGGCCATGACACAAGCGGTTCTTAATCAGTCTTCTCAATGATGGAGCACATTCTGTCATTAAAAACACAAGCCTTTGAGGCTTGCTTGAGCCTCTCGCCTCCAAATCTTTTGGCTTTAGACAGGCCTGAGAGTGCTATATCTATTGCTGCCTTGCAAAGAAATTGAAGTTCAGTTCATAACTGTGTGGCTTTCTGATCCATCTTAGCTGGCTGATTCCCAACACTTGTCACAATGTTCACTCTGTCTGGATAAAAAGTATACTTAAAGAACTCAAACTCTGAAGTCCATCATTCAGCAAGACTTTTCCCTTCTGTTGTGTGCAGATAGTTTTTAGATAAACTGTTGTAGACAAACTTGATGGAGTGGAAAAGGTTCCAGTATTTGTTTGGGACTACAGTGGAAATTGCTAATCTAATGGTTACAACAGATTTTACATGATAATCTACGGCTAATTGTTAACAAGGAGAATGTCCAAGTCCACATATTTTGGCACAAAATAGAAAAAGGGGGCAGGGAAGAAAATTACTATTTCACTTTGGCAAGCATGTCCAGCGAGACAGTATCAAACCGGGACCAAAAGCTGAAAGATTTTATTCCATCGAAGCAACGATTCTGAATCACAGCCAACTGTCTATACAGATAAATTTTAATGTGAACAGGAGTTATCTGAAGGGTGAAACTGTAATGGGTAAATATATGAACTTTATTATAATTGAATTAATTTGGGTTTTGCCCTCAAAATTAAAATTATTCAATAGCGTTGAACATTACCATAAATTAAGCCTAATTTTAGACCAACTCTGAAATACGATTCACTATTTTGCGACCTTTACGACAAAGATATATTAAATTGTTGACCCTTTGCTCATTTGAATTGTAATTATAAACAGCCTGGAGTTGAGCTTTAGAGGACATCCTGACTTTCACCTTAACTTTAGGTGATCCCACCCTCATTATCTAAATTTACTAACTGTTTCGAAACCTGAGCACAGGGATCAAGTTATTACTTAGGGAAAAGAGAATGAAGGTCAAAGTAAAACACACATCTCCATTTGTTTGGGCCAAGTGCTGTGCAACCATGTTTCCTGACATTGCAGAAGCTAGGTTCTTAAAATATTCCTTTACCCATTACAGGAATATGATTTATTTAAACTCTGCTCCACATTTGTTTTTGCACTTTATATTCTGGGAGCTTTCTTGTTTCTCTACTAATATGGCCAATGTGAACACCCGTCATGTTTATGGGGAGCTAGGTATGCAGATTGTTGGTGCTGACAGTGAAAGAGTTGTTATCACAAACGGAGGGCTGTTTTTCCTCCTCGCAGCTTGCCGACAGCGCTCGGGCACTGACACGCAAATGCATCTGTGTGCATTCTGTAGCGATCTGGCTCTTCTCCAGCATTTCCGAGCGCCTAATAGCGTGTGGACATCTCATAAAGAACTGCATGCTGTGAGGTTTGTCCTTTTTCTTTTTCGCTAAGCTGGCCAGTTCAACTCGCCCTGAGAAGTTGCATCACTGGAGCTGTCCCATGTGAGGATAATTAGCTGACGGCAAATTTGAAAGTCAGCAAAAAGTTTCTTTGAAGTCAAAATATTAGTCTGAGAGGCACGTTTCAGAGAAAAGTCTATATGGTTCACTGTGGACTTATAAAGCTCATCAGATCACTGTTGAATACCAGCTTGAATGGTAATCAATGACAAAATTATTCCCCTTCTTTGCTCGAGAAGAAAATCCTCAATGGGCATTGGGCAATCAGCCACTTGAGAGCTATACTCTTTTGTTTTCTCAGTTTTCATCATCTACCTTTTATGTTTTCTCTGGTGGCCTAAGATTCAGAGGGAGCATCACAACTCCCACTCAGATGACTCTGCAGATGCCTGTTAGGAAGGCAGGGAATACATCACATCTGCTGATCGATATCTCTGCCTAAGGCTCGCAAGATCTCAGAATATTAAGCAACCGTGGGAAAGTTATCCTGTTACGTTGCAGGTGAGCAGCGAGCTAAAGCTGGCAATTATCCCATCCTCCCGCCCCCAATGCAGGTTTTAAATTAAAAGAGAATCTGATCTGTTAACAAGTCCCCCTCATTTGAAATTCATTGTATTTTTTACGGTCAACTCAATTTTGAGCCACGTGGTAGCTTGCAGATTGGTTTTCTCCTCTTTTACTCTAGAAGAGAGATGGTTATAAGTCACGGGAGTCAGCAGCTTATTCAGAGGCAGCCAACAAACAACGAGACCTTTCATTAAATGACTTGATCAAACCTTTGAAACTTAAACCGCTTGTGAATTTGAGAGAATGGAACATAAATTACAGATGTTAAAATACAAATCATTCCTACCCATTAGTAACAGCAGCTAGCTAATTATGGGTCAACTCCAGCAGAGAGTGACAGGTGAACAATCTATGACAGTTATTCTTCCACTTTAGAAAACAATAGGAGGATTTTTATACAAGCCAAACTGACACTCGAAAATGTTCCTCAAACGTGAGTGAGCTGCACGCATGTCACGTGTTAGTACTTCAATATGAATCAACAGAGTTTCTTTGAAAACAATGTGAGGACAAGGACTAGCCAAACTGTCAGATAAAATTTCAGTGTAATGCCGCTTAATGATGTGTTTCACTTAAAGCAACATTAGGGATTTTGAACTACAGTTATTCCAAATTCACTCAAAAGAAACTTAAAATATATGCATTTTATAGGACCTCCAGTGAAGCTGGTGCTGCCCCTGACCAATTATATTATATATATAATATAGCTATTAAACTTTGAATTGTTTTATCTAAGCTACATCGAGACAAATCAAAATGACCTATGATGGTGCAAAAGGATCAAAAGGGTCACCCTGCTGCTACCATAATGTTCCCATTTAATCTAAGATGGGTTTCAGGTATTTTTAAATCCTACCCAATGCAGCTGTAAAGATCCCTGGGACACAGCCTAATGAGCAATGCCAGTCCTGTCAGACAAACTGTGATCTCACCAGAAGTCATGTTGCAATGAAATACACCCATGGGGATTTTAGTCAAGCTGTACCAAAGCCCCATGGGTAAACAACAGCACTGTAAATAGAAGAGTCTGCTGACATGTACAGTACATCAGTAACGGTATGTGTCGCTATAGTAGGCTGTTATGGGTCCAAGAGTCCCACCAGCCTACAATTAGTCTGAGCTCTGTCTCTCTGTCAAAATCCCTCCGTATCCCCTCGCCTCTCCGAGCGGAGCCAAGCAGAGAGCCTCTGACAGTTAGCCAACGCCTCTGCTGCACACATCATTGATACTAATGGGGACGGAAGGCTGGTGTAGGGTGGCATGTGTGTCAGAGATCGCTGGGGTGTGTGGGTGAGTGGGTGTGTGCGGATAGGGGTAACTGAAGTTAGGATTACACAAGTGGAGCATGTGTGGTTGCTCTGCGGCACAGAGATCAATTCATGTCGCTGCAGCAAATGGCATGACAACCAGTCTCCTCCCCATCACCATCTGCCTCCTCTGTGCCAATTTGTCACAGTACATTCAAGTGTGGTCGTGCCCTCATTTAACATTGAACAAGAGCACAACTCAGGGAAGAACATGAGGAAGAGAAAGACAGAAGGAGAAAATAAGGGCACTGACAAAGACTGCAGCCCTTGGGGCGAGCAGTGAGAGAGGTCACCTGGAGTTTATCACAGAGTAAAGACAAGAAATATACACAGGTGGTGTCCTGGTGGCTGAGCTGGCTCTGGTTCAAACCACATACCTGTGACACCCTGGGTCCAAATCTGAACCACGACCTGGTGTCACATCTACCCTCTCTGCCAATCTTTTCTTCTCTGGGCTTTTTATGGAAAGGAAGGGGTGCCAGAAAATTTCAACTTAATCTGAAAAGAACAGCAAAAATAAAATGAGACAGCTGCATTCTCAGTGTGACACTTCGATGGAGGAATGTGTCCTGTCCTTTGTTCACTGAAAGGACAGGTGCTACAACAATGTTCCTACAGAGACGTGGTTGGGTGTAGAATAGGGTTAATGTGTTATTTAAAAAAAACTGAAAAATAGTAGGTAAAATCAAGTGGTTATCAATCACTTCCAGCATTTTTGCATTTGGTTGTAAGTTGTACAAACAGAGATTCACAAAGAGCTTTTTGCTTTGGTACACAAAGATGATTGTTTTTCTGTGTAAAGTATGTGGGCCATGAACAAATGTTCATACATCCAAACTATGCATCAAACTATGCTTCGCTTATAGTGGGAAGGACACAGCTCTTACATTGTTAAGTGAGTGGGTGACAAGATATGAAAGCAATGCCACTCAGTCTCTTTCTGCCTCCGTCTCTCTCGCTCACACTCTTGGCATGATAATACCTCTATTCAACTCAGTGGTCTGATCATATTTCACGCCTGTGCACACGCACTGACTGATGTTCTGTCTCATTTCACCCCCTTTGACACGTCTTTGTGTCATCAATAATGACAGGCAGAAAATGGCTGTCCACATCAGGGACCTCGTGCCACCACGATGCCAGTGGTCCAGTCAAACGCTTCATCCCTGTATACTCAAGCTTCTTATCAACCAAAATGTTTTGTTTCCCTGCTGGCAGCAAAGAGCAATGCAAAAGTGATGGGTTCTGTTCACTTTAACTGAAGCACAGTATTGCACAATGCCCCATGTTGCACATATATGCATGGCCAGCCAAAAGAGGGATCACAGCAGAATAATGGTGCTTTGAAAGGGGCATGAATAAAGAGACGCAACGTGAGCATTTCAACTGTCAAATCGCTGCAAACAAAGCCCCTGCTAGTCCTGGAAAAAACAATGTGTTTTTACTTGTAAAGCTGGGTGTGTGAGGCAGAGATGTGATTGAAAGCTCTCAAGAGTGTTTTTGCCATTTTGGAAAAAACACTTCAAAGGCACAACCTGCACTGGCTTATACAATCAGGTACGGGAGTATCTGTGGAAAGCTATTAACCGGCCGACAGTTTTCTCGCCATTACTGTGGCCAATCTGAGCCTCACAGGATATGCTCTTGAAATTACAGAACACAAATTTGACATTATTTCCTACAGTCATTTTAATAACCTATGGTGTTGTGTGGAATGGCTGTGACTGAGTGTGTATCTAACATTACAACATTACGAGAAACGGTAACTTTGTTTCAGGTTACTACATATATAAGTAACTAATATGAGCATAAAAAGCTTTGATGATTCGTTTTGTGCAGTTTGCATTTGAGCATATTCATAGAACTTGAATACGCATTCAAACTGTTCAAAAGAGGAAAAAAATAAATGGTTCAAAACTGAACTTACAGACAGGTGTCCACCAATCCACTGATCCTAAGACCGTCTTACTCCTCTCTCAGGTAGTGATGTTAGAAGGCTGGATGTAGACAGCTGGGTTTGAAGATGGGGTGGTCGGTGGGGCGTCAGGGGTTGAAACCCCCTTTTAGGTTGTAACTTTACGAACGTTCAGTCTTCCTGTGAGAGAAAACAGGGGGAATAAAAAACACGAGAATGGCACCAGAAGAGAAACAGCTGCACTGTAAACACACTGCTGAAAAACCTAAGGGGTTTGTCTCTTTGGTTTAAATGAGGCCAATGACCCACAGAGCCAACATGGAGAGGGGCTCCATGTCATCTTAGTGTAATCTCTTCAGTCACTCTGCTGTCATAACACCACAGCTCACACAAGCAGAGAGGCCATAAATAGAGCCAGATGTGTTTGGTTGTGCCGGGTTATAGTCACAACGTGGACATGATAAAATAAGGCCCTAAAAGCCTAATGGTCCTAAAAAAACTATACGATGATGCTTGAATCATTTTTCTCTGTTTCCTATTTTTACCCTTTTTCTGATTGAAACATTATGTGGACACTGTGTTAAAATATAGACAAACATGATACTGAAGAATGTACACACTGAAAACCAATATAGCCAAGCCAGTTCTTGATAATTCACTTCCCACATCCAAACCTCCACCCACACTCTGTGTCTATATACGGTACCGAGTGTGAGCTACTGTATCTTACAGTAGACGAATGCACCATGTGGTTTAACCTGCCTACGCTTATGGTAAACTGTGGTTATCTAAAACTTGTTTTCATAACAATATGGAGGAAACATTTTGCAGAGTAGATGGACAGATCTCGGGATGTGTATGTGTACCCCTCTCTTCCTGGAGTTGGAAAATTTACCTAAAGTTCGTCTCTCCAACTCTACTGTACCATTTTTGCAAGTTCAGCACAGCAAACACACACATTTTGTCTTTAATGCCCAATGGTGACTAATGTGAAGTGGTCCAAAGAATTCCTGTAACCAAGCTTAACTCTTAACCAGGCACACACATACCTGCACCCACATGGTGTTTGAATGAAAAGGGGGGGGGGGATATAGATTGTGACTTATTTTTCGCCTCTTTAGACATGGATAAAGCATGTCCTGCACACCGACTTCACCCCACAGCAGATCAGCTGCATTGACTTCTCCAATCCCTTTTGAATGTGCTAGCTGACTGCAGCTGCTGTGAGCTCAACACCACTGCCGACTCCCATCATGGAGTCATAAAGCCACAGAAGGCCAGTAAATACTAACAACTGCAGCCTTCTCCAAATGAAGCAGAGCTTTGGCACGCTGGCTTACGGTGACTTAACCTGTGCGGTTTAAAAACTGCGTGAGAGTTAATGTCAAAATGAAAAGCTGGTTAGTGGGAAGAGGCTACTGTGCCAAATGATTCCAGGTCTTAGTCATGGGAAGTGGCCTGGTGGAGTAAAGAACGTGATGTCACCTCTGAGAAAGTATTTAAAAATTACTGGACTACATTACACACAAGCTCTGACTACATATTTCAACCATCCCACACATCTGTCACATTGCATACAGACCACAGATACTTTTCTTGTGAACCATTACCATCATCAGGCCTCAGTGATAAAGTTAAAATCAATTCCACAAGTTAATAAGAATGATTTTTAGTATAGATTTACAGACAAATAAAAAACAAAAAGGATCATTCATTCACATTCATTTCATGTCGAAACCATTCAACTGTCACATGATATAAAAATCACCTTTCTTCATTTATAAAAGACTTTAAACTGCCACACATCACATGTACATGTAAGGCTACAACCAACTATTATTTTCATTATTGATTTATCTGTATACTTTTGTGCATTTGTCCCTTTTGGTAAAAATACCAAGCAATTTATCAATGAGCTGAAAGATCTGTCAGAACCATTTGTGCATACAAATAATCAAATCACGATTAGATTCCAGACCTTATCACAAAAACCTTGACAGTATGTCCTCAAAAATAACATGCAGACTGGTTATCCAACACCACTAACAGCTGCCAGAACAGAGGCTGGATAAACTGGGGTCAGGAGTTTCAATTAAAGAGAACACAAGGCAGCCTTGTGTCTGTCTGTCAGTCTGAATGTGCAAGCTAACAGCTACCTGTGAGCAAAAAGGGTTCGCTGTTTTGTTCATCTATTCCTCCAGACTGAACAGAGTAGGTACCAATATCGATTTTAGTGAGATCAGCTGGTGGGATTGTTATCAGGCTCTGTAACTTCAGCTGCCGGGCCGATTAGATTGGGTGCTCATATAATGCATAGGAGATGAAGGATAATGTTGCAGTGATTGTTGCTGCTATTCTGCAATCATGGTGCCCCAGCGTTAGTGGCGTCCTATAATTTCTAATCTCGTTTTCTAGAAATAGTCCCGCAGAGAGGCCCCTTTATCTTGCCATAATAGTTTTGAGGTGAGCCCCATTAACCAAATGAGTTTTTCCAAGCACAACATTCCCATTAACACCACTTGTACAATCCCTCAGCTCCCTGAAAGGCACACCGTGGAGTTTTTCCACAGATTTCCTGCACCACCAAGCTGACATCTCATTTTTAAGACTTTTTTCTCCCCAGATCTCCCCATAGGCATTTTGGCAAAATCCTTGTCTTACCAAATTTAACCTAAATCCCTTTAAACACATTCAAACTACAGATACATGACATTCCCATATCTACTCCCACTACTCTGGATATTTCCCTGTAGGCTTTGGAGTGCTCACTGGGTTGTGGTAGTGATCAATGGCCCCTGGCCGCTCTGTCAGGAGGGTCATGGGCTCCAGGAATGGAGGTATTAATAATGCAAGGTCCAAGCCTGTCATATCTTCCATTAGCAGAGAGGAGGCGGGAGCCACCACGGATGATTGATTACCAATTAGATTAATTGCCATCTTTAAAGAAAAAAAAAGAAGACAGCGTAATAGAACTGGGGGCCTGACAAGTACAACAGTAGAGCAGTGACGGTCGAGCAGCCAGTCGAAAAATATCCACTGAGGCCACAAAAAAAAAAAGAAGGAAAAAAGTAGACTCCAGATTATGAATGCATGTTTCCCTTCTGAAATTACTGTACAATTCAAGAAATTTCCCAAGCCTGTGTACTAAACAAGAATTCAATCAAAATCCAGCCGACTACCTATTACTTTAAAAATGTCTAATAAATTGCTCAATTCTCTGCGGGCCTCTCTGTTAGTGCACCTGCTTATGGCAAAAGAAAAGAGTTCGACTGCACTGGGCACAGCGCTAACTGAAGACGACACTGGTGTTATTTGCCGTTTTCATTTGAGACAATTCCACCCTTCCATTCCCACATTTCTGTCTTGTTAGCTACGGCTTTCTGGAAAACATGACATGATAATACCCACTACTCTCCAGCTTCCGTGTAATGATGGTGTTGCTGAACAGCCATTTGCTAAAGGGTGCAGAGGTGTGTGGAGATTGATTTCCACTTAATCTCCCCGCTAAGAGATAAAAGTAATAAAACGCACATCAAGGTTGTGGCATACGTGTTTGTGTCCGAGGGGTTTAGAAGAGCTTCTAAAAAAAAGGTAAAGCTAATTAGTTAATTGATAATTGATAAGTTAATAGTTAACTGAATGAGGAAATGTATGCATCAACATCTTTTCTACACAGTTTAATGAAAAGATTAAACTGTGTAGTTGTGAGTTTAGATTGAAAATGGTTTGCCCATATTTCAGAATGACACTTGCCTATGATTAAAAATCAATTACCGGCCACTTAGTGTCTTTGTATAACCTCCAACATGATGAATGTGATGCATTTTATTTGAGGACATACTTATTGAATTGATCAGTGTTGTGTGTGGGAAGTTGTTATACTTAAATTTTAATTATCCTTGGTTTTAATTAACAATGTAAGTGTCTCATGGTCAAAAAGTTTTCCCATCCTGATATCAAAATGATTAGAAACCATTGAATACTGTATTAAAACTGACATTAGGCTTAAAAATACAAATCGCTCAAGCCCAGTATCAACATGACTACTGCAATTGTTTCTTTCTAAAACATAACTTCATTCCCAACAAGCGTTGAGGCAGGCATGCATGAGTTTCTGAGTACGAGACTAATTGGCACATTGGTATGGCCACACTAATTACACACACCCACACTCAACATAAATAGCCTCACACTTGTGAGGGGATAATGCCTTCCAAATAGGGAACTGTATTATTTGTACCAGCCTGCCTCTGCACCAGTAGACCATGGCAAGTTGTATCCTGCTCCAATGGCTCTTGCCAGCCTCGATGGACAACAGTCCTAGCTTGAACTGGTTCGTTTACTGCAAAAACTCGACTCGACTTCCGGAAACAAATTATTTCTGAGAAGCCTCTGAAAGACATGCAATGAGCCCAGCAGTAAAACTACAAGGAAAGTCTGTCATCCATTTCCATCTCACAACTCAACAACATAATGTCATCAGTAAAGGGAGCTGGATCACCATTGATGTGGTTCACTAGTATAGAGCCTACTTTGTTGGTCCTCTTATCTCATGACATGGACAATAAGTAGATTGGTCTCTAAGTATTTTTAACAGTGAGATGAGTCTTCTTGTCATAAATGAGTTCTTGTACGGCTTCTTGAGATAGATTAAGGGGGCCCTGAGCTGAAAAGCGTTGGTCTTACAACAAAGTTTTTCTACAGTCTGCAAGCATTGCTGGAGATTTGATCCTTTCAGTTTGTTTTCTTTCATCCATGCACCTTGGCAGTAGGTCAAGTTGTGCAAGAATTTCTGCTTTGTTGAGATAGGTTGACATATTAGATCTATTAATCATTCTGCTTTTCCATCCTCCTGGGAGGTAGTTCTGAGTCAGTCCATCATACCTGACAAAGTTAATGTACATATACAGTATAAAGGTTGGGCTTTGTTAGACTACCATCACTGGAATCTGTTGGCACGTCACCCCAATGGACAATATAACAAGCAACTTTATCCACCATACAAAAAATGTCAAGTTCTGCCGCTGACCTTTAGATACTTTCAGGACTGATCAGAAACAAAAAAAGGCTTGCTTATGCACTTTGTGACCCTATACTTGTCAGAATGTAGAGTTTAAGAATTTCCACAATGCAGTTTCTTTACTCATCTATTCTAAACTGTGATGAAACATGTGCAACAGGACCTTGTCATCCATTGTCAGCTGTGTCTGTCTTGGTCTGTACCTGCTTTTCTCCTTCCCTAAGCTCAAGGCTGCCTCCCACCTCCTTCTCTTAGCCCCTGTGGCTCACTGCAGTGACGACATGCTGTGCTAATTGAAAGCGACCCTGACTCGTCCTTTTTCCAAACCACTCTGGCTGATACCCCGTTGTTTTCCCCTCCGCTGGCGGTTGACAACTGGCCTTTCGGCTTCGGCACACTGCAGCGTGAACTCTGGCCTCACCGTGTCAGCCTCTCGCTTGTCTCCCTCTGTATACACAAGAACAGGTCCACAGCCACACAGAGTGGGAAGAAACTGCAGACTTGCACCTTTTCCTCCAGCATTACGGCACTAAAGTGCAGCAGAAATTTTTGAGAAATGTTCGGAAATAAAAGGAAGCAATCCTCAAGAGGTAAAAAAAAATAAAAGCTTTTTGTGTGGTTGCTTAATGTAAGTCTAACTGATACATAATATTGTATACACAGTAAAAAGAAGTGTACAATTTGAAATTCAATGAAGATGCAAACAATTCTAAGCCATCATACTTTGAACATGCTCTGCATATTCTGAAGGACAAAAGAACAAACCAACTAACCTAATAGATGAGCTACAGCTGCAGCACAGACAACATGATTAGACTGTCCTCATGCTTAATTCCTTGTTCAAAGAGCAGTGATATTCCACTGAAACAAAACGCTTGTACCTGCTGTGGTTCAATAGAGGTGGGCTGCTCTTATCACCCTCACTGAACAGGACTGGGGCCCATAATGTAATAGCTTAACAGCGTGCTCATAAATCACCTGAAGAGCCTGTATGCCAAATGCACTGACACTCCCAATCTGCCAACCTGTGTCTTTATTAAAGAGCGTCTTATACTGAAAGCCCCCCCCACCCCACACACACACACACAGATGTCCTGCTATAAACACCTCAACTCATATTTATGCAAATGCAGGAATACAAATTCTTTCCTCTGCAGACAAAAATACTCGGAGGTTTTCTATACAGAATAGGTGTGTGGGGGGTGGGGGTGGCAGAGACGGGCATTGTTTTTACAAGTCCTCACCCTCACTCTTTACAATTGCAGTAATTGTCATCCTCCCACTGTGAGTGACACGTCAGTTTGAATGCATAAATGTCTATTCATATGTGATTCGCTTTGGTGAATCTTTTTGGATATTATTGGCCAGATAGTGAGAGTGTGCAGTTTGTGTGTGGATACTTTATGTATGTGTGTATGATCTGCTTTATTCATATGTTTGCATGTGTTTTATCCCCTTCCAGTAACTGACTGCTAAATTGGAAAGTGTCAGAAGAAAACACCATGACACGACAAAGAAATCGCAAGGAAGCCAGATGTGGCATCACTACAAGCCTTATGTCTTGACATAGAACTATTCTGCCCTTCAGTATCCTCAAACTAGCACCTTTTTGAATGCCACAATAAAAAAACAACAGATCAGTGTATAAATTTCATAAAACCCTAAGGCTCTCTTGCTCTGCATCCTAATTAACGCCTCGAAAACCTTAAAATTGTTGTAATAACCTTTTTATTAAATCTTTTAATTCAATGTCCTCCTTAATTCAATTTATTCAAAGTCAATCTTTACACATGCTGCTCCTATTAAATTTAATTACTGGCTTCTGTAATTGTCAGTGTAAGGGGTTTTTTGTGTCCTTGGATAAAATATCTGAGAGTCGAATCTGATACAAATAAGGAACAATCCATCTTGAAGAAATCCATGATGTCAAATCTTTGCGTTCTCTCTGAGCTATTTGTGATTTATTTGTGACAACTAGACAACAACAAATTCTGCAGGCCTCGACATTGCTCCCAACCAAAATAATGCAAATGATTAGCTAAGAGGAAAAACACTAAATCCCTCTCTCCCACTCAGTTCTCGCAAACACAAGACGTACCCCTGGGTAAACACCGGCAGCAGAACACATCCTGCAAAGAAAGCCTCACTGCTGAGAGAGAGAAATGTAAACAGTTCGCAAACCCTCAGTACAGAACTTGTTACACTCCAGAAATAAAACATTAAGGAAGGGAATTGAACAAATTCGCGAGTCAGGGCTGTTTGTTGGGAGGTTCTTCCTTCTCCGGACTCCTGTGGCTGCAATCTGACCAGTGGCAACGGTCCAAGACAATCTCTGAGGACCATCCTCACCCACAGAGCTGCTGATTCACATCTCTAGTCACGTGAACACTAAGACTCAAGTGTTTCCTCCACAGGCCATCTGAAGCAGTTTTCTCCTAATCATGAAAAAGCTAAAAAAAAAAGTAGGAAGTGCATTTTTAGTTTCTAGGACATTATGAATATATGGTACAGTGCCACACTGGATCTTGTAGCACACAAGCTTGAAAATTGTCATTATGATACCAGTTAGCTGTGACAGTTGCTAGGTCACCATTGTTGTGTTGGAACGGGGGACAACAAAATTCAATAATAAACAATATTCAGTCTGGTTGGTATTTGAATTAAGCCATGAGTCCAATCAAAACTCAAATTCAGCAATATTAATTAATTTTAATTAATATTATTGTAGCAGCACATTGCATAAAGTTCAGAATTTTCTGTTTAGTTGTTAGGGTGTGGCCATTAACTCTTGCACGCCGATTATCTGGCTTTATGTTGATGACTAAATGTTTTTCTCCATTTGTCCTCAGGTATGCGCTGTAAGAATTACATTAATCCCAATGAGACTGCTTTATTAATTAAGTTATTTAAAAGTCCTCCCATTCTGAGGTAAACTGCGATTAGCCGAGCATGTTGCAACAACATTGTGCCTTTTACAACGAGCCTCTATATTCCCCTTATCATGCGCTTTAAGCATTGTTGTGTGTACAACTTTTGATACATGCTGTTACACTGATGATGCTTTAAACCAAAAAGATGTGGTGTCTTTTCTTATCATGGTTCTGCCTGTGCACACATTCTTTACATCACTGGAGATAATAACTGCAGCAGATGAGGTTTGCATCACGAGTACAGCAGATATGATCACTCACCCAGACACAATCAGATATGAGAAGTAATCTCGTATGGGTCACGAGGATGATTGCATGACCTCATGCAACACGTCATTTCCTTCTACCTAAACTGCCTCGTAGTCACCTGTCCCAGCATTACACAGTCTGTTAAAAACTGGACAGCAAAGGATGAGTGGAGGGAGGGAAAGAGCTGGGCTCTAGTTGCACACATTATGCATCTTGACAATACAAATCAAACAGTCTCACAGCAGTTGAGGCTGAGCTGCTGTTTGTTATCTTGTCTGATGCGGAAAGTGCGACACGCAGACGTATGGTGAAGGAGAGCGAGGCAGACAGGTAATCCAGGATTACAGCGCCGACATGTCATTTCTGTGGACGTGTTATTCCTGCTCTATCGTCTTTTGTGCGAAACGTAGGGGTGCAACCCCATCTGTCTGCTCCAAACTCTCCTCTGGCACCCATCAATGGCGCACCGTGGACCAGCATAGACGACAAGATAATGAGCTCCCGTTGCCTTGTCAACGCCATCCCTTTTTCCGACAGCCACACTCATAAGCTCTGGTTTGCCTGTTTCCTGGTGTGCAGAGCTTTTCAGTAAACAAGGCATCTAGATGATGGATGAAATTTCATATTGTCTTAAAAATCCCTCCAACAGGCAACCACATGTGGACAGTCAGCCACAAGTAGTTTGCCATTTACTGAAGGGAGGGGTGACTTAACAGCAGTATGAAACACTCATTTTCACACAAAGAAAGTAAGAACATATTTCACGGTTAATGAACAGAGATATAAGTTTACAGACAATCTATACGTAAGAGGCTGGTAATAACTGCAGTGACAGATAATGTCATTTATGTCTAAAACACATGGTAGATGTACCGGTCCTCCACTTGGTCTAAGTGGATCCCCAAAGCCATTTAAAGCAAAAATGGTTCAAATAAAGTCTCCTCTTACTCATAAAGGAATGTTTTCAATTTTGAATGTTGATTCTCAACCTCAAACTCAAGTGCAAAGCCTCATCAGCTCAGAAATTACAGACACTTGTCATGTTAATGGCTTTAAAAAAAAGAAGTCATGGACATTTAAAGGACGGAAATGGGTAAGTGGAAGTGTTACCGTTTATAGTAAGATGTGGTACAGTTCCTTTACTCCTCATTTATGGATCTTTGTTTATGATAATCCCAATTACCTTCTGCATAGCAGCAGCAGGTATTCTTCCTGATTCACCGAAGTTTACAAGGCAACAATACAAAAT
>JAUBNQ010000008.1:2394459-2427918 GCA_032353495.1 Ctenopoma kingsleyae | reverse complement strand
ACACACACACACTACAGAAGTACATGCAAACAGACACACAAACACCTCCTTGCATCCACCACAAAATAATTTCCTTTTCAATCTACTACACAATAACTGAGCCACTGTTTATTGACCTTTGCCACGGTGCTTTTCACCAGGCAATCACATCTTTGGCTCGAGGCACAGAAATATACTAAGCTGACTGTGAGCTCTGTTCTATAAATCCACCATCATACAGCTGGCTGACATACATCACAGCTCAGGATGCACATCAGGATGTGTGGCAAGCGTCTGGGGGAGGGAGCCCCTGACAGCCTCAATGATTGGATCATCAAGGAAGACAACTTGATGTTCCAACCATCATTAGTGCAGAGATAAATCAATTAAAGGGACTCAACACTGAAGGCCTGTGTCTAAATGGTCTGTATTTATAACATATTTAATGGATACAGTCTGGTTCACAGTGGAAACTGGCCATTTGCGTCCAATTTCACTTTGGATTCCCTGTGTCAACCATTATATCCTTAAGTAAGAGGCTTGCAAATTTAAATATACCAATGAAGCAGATCAAAATGCCCACTTGCAAAAGCCTACACTGGAGAGGCTGGAATCTGCAAAATGACTGAAAAATGACTGAAAGGATTACAACAATCACCAAAACTATTAATCACGTTTAGTTAAAATGAATAAATATCTCATACAGGCAGACACGGAGCTATTTTACCACTGAATGGTTAAATTCTTTGGAGACATTTCCTGTTTGTTTAAGTGATATTTGGACTCTCTCCATACTTCTCAGGAATGAGAATTAGAGGCGGGGAAGCAGCCGTACAGGATCCATCAAGGTGGCAACCTTCTGCTGCAGAGTGAACACTAGTGACAGTGCAGGTGGGCAGGCTGACGCTTATCTGCCAAAACAGCCAGGGTTGCACCACACCTCCCGCCGCAAGAACTGCCACGACTCAGCGACCACACGCAGAGAGAATGAGAGGGTAGCAACAGGAAGGGAGACATGAGAGAACAGAGAGGTAGAGATGTGGGAGATTCTGGGAGGAGACACAGAAGAAAGCAGGAGGATCATTAGAGCTCCTGGTTCTTTGAGCTCTAAGAAGGTGCTGTTTGTAGAGAAGGCAAAAGATGACAGGTGGAAAGTGGATAAAATGTGACTGAGCACTGGAAATGTTTGAAGTGGTTTTATGTTAGGATGAAGATATTTATCAAGTGTTGGGTATCATTTTTGATGCTGGTTCCAACCGATATGAATCTAAAATCTTTCTAGAGACAGTTTTTCTAGATATTTGCTGTTTTCATGTAACAAAATATTTGTTTTTCGCGTGTTTCAATGTCTAAAAACAAGAATCCATGTAAAAACGTAAGCTGAAGAAAACAGAGCAGTGTTAAATTGACAAGTCTTCTCCATGCTTCAAATATCACATCAAAACACTGTTACTACTGGACACTACAGCAAAATATTAATGAGTCCTACTCAGTATCAGTATGCAACATAAAAACCTGTGTCCACTTTACTTTCTGTACCTGTACGTTTCCTCACCTGTGCCGACAGCAGACTCTGCTACAACACACCATCACTCCACTGGGGACATCGCAACATTCCTAAAATCATCTCCAGAGCGTCTCAAGTGTTGACTAAGCAGCTCCAGGCTTTCGTGACTAAGTGTGAATGTGAGATCCCTGGTGTCAATTTAACTGAGACCTTGATATTATCATCTAAGCCAAACAACAAAATTGTAGGGCAGATATGGCAAACATTACCTCTGTGTGAGGACAGTTGATTACATAGTAGGATAACTCCGAATGAAGGCAAAAATAAAGACTTTATCCACTTAAGTGTTTCATTAATGCACTCCCAGGTTTCTTATAGCACAGGGCAGAAAAAGCATTATCCAAACAGATAAAAAAAAAAAAAAAGGTATGTCTCCTGCATATAAACAGAGGCTCCTCTTCCTGCAGTGTAACAACATTACAGCAGTACCATTCTGATTGATGAAAGTGCCATGTCTGCAAACGCCTCTTTTACATAGCGGAGAGCTTTCTCTGCAGCTCGCAATTCATCATGTGACAGTGGGACGGCTGCATTCATCTTAATGCATTACAGACCCAAACAGGTCTGAGGTCACACTGCTGCCATGAATTCTTTTGTGATTCTAAAAGGGGGAGGAGAGATTAGATTTTTCGAGGGGCGCAGAGAGTTATGAGCAAGACAGTGCTGTCACTTTTATGTTTGTATCACCTACTAACAGTGGGCAGGTCATCAATACACACACCCCAAGAGACTGGAATGTTTTACCATTGGTAAAGGATAAATCCATCCTAAAGAGACTTTAACACAGACAAATGCCTACTGGCAGTATTACTTTGCATCCCTGAGTCTGGTTTGATTTTACACACGTCATCTTACTGGTCATGAGAAGAATTAAACAGCATGTGACAAAAACTTGGATAATGTACAGTATTCTGTGACTCCAGAGTGTCATGGAAACATCAAAGGGGTTGTCTTGTGCTCAGAGACCGCAAAACTCACAGACAGAAAGCCGACATCACAAGGAAGCAAGAGGTTTATCAGGCCGTTAGGGCTGCTGTGGTTGCCTTCACACACCAGTCTGATAGGGCTTTAACTCACAGTTCTATTAAAGTTATTGAAATGCACAATAACGCAACACAGCAACAAGGAAATTAGAGTCAGGTGCACAACCATAATTATGCTGAATATAGCTCACAACGTAATGAAAAAGGCTTTCAGCTGTTTATATTTACTCACCTTTAGTGAGAGCACCTTGAACAAAATCATTTTATGCACACACGCGGCGGCTGTTGCCCAACAGAGTAAATTACTACTCTACATAAAACGAACCGAGTGGCTGAACATCACAAAGTGGTGACGTCTAACAACGCATGATGTGATACACAGCATACACACATGCTCTCTCCATTACTGCCTTCATGTCCTGTGAATGCAGGTGAAGCTTTATGATCCTTTCCTGGCTGTCATGAGGGAATTTAAACACGAGAGGGGGAACTTACAAAGTCTCAAGGAACAGAGTAGAAACAGATGAGTGTAGAGTAATAAATGAAAGCGTGTGAAAACAGTAAAAGATCATAACTTCATGCACCCAAAAAATATAACTACTTTTGTTTGCTTGAATTTAAGACATTTCATGCAGCACGACCTACAGTATAGAGACATAAAATGACATATATAGTATAATCAAGTTAATTGTTGGTAAGATGCACACAGTGTGACAGTGCAACCTGTTACACTGAATTCTAAAGGCACTTAAGCAAAGTGTTTGCCTCAGCAAGTGAGCAAATACTTCTTTATATTTTGCTTTCCTCGCTGTCTACTTGGCAAGGCGGTGGGGGGTAATTGGCATGCAAGCTTCAGCAGGGTAGTTAGATGAGCCAGGTCTCAAGCTCGGCCACAAAGCACAACGGCTCTGCTGTGCCCACAAAATTAGTTTAAAGCAGTGATTCAGCAACAGGCTGAGACCTGTACAGTTCCACCGATGCCATCCATCACTGAATACATTTCTCTGGCACAACAACTGAGCCACGCTATCACACTCCACTTCCCACACACTGAAAAGTACGGCAGCAGGTACAGAGAATTTCAAAAGACAATGACTAAAATCATACAGGTTTCCATCCTGATGCTGCTATTGGGCTGAAGTTATCCATACAACCATCTTCGTAGCCAAAAACTGACATTAAGATCTTACAGAAATCACTGTCTTTTAAAAAATAATAGACAATTTCAAGGTTGCTGTGATGAGGTTGAATCTTTCATCATAACAGTGGTGGCTGAGATCAAAGTGTACCCTGATGTATCAATAAAATGATCTAAACCCCACTGAAACACTACTGGTGGTTTGCAGTGGGAGCCGAGGTCAGGGTTAACTAACCCCTGTTCAACTATGTTAACAGTTAGAGCTGACGTGGGAGGACGATTGTGGCCAGGATAAAGGAATGGAGTTGAAGAGGGGAGGGGGGGGTGCCAGTTGATCGAATCTTCTCATTAACTTCGCCCAGTCCTGGAGAGAGCTAGACGAGGAGGAGAAGGAGTGGGAGGGAGGGAGGATTGGTTTAATGAAGACTCCTGCCGCGAGGGTTCGTCTCGCCTGCTGTGCGGCCCTGTGAATAAGCCTGGCCGACAGATGGGCTGAGGAATTGATCAGTAAAGATGGTCTGCGGCGATCTGCACACACTCAGATGCTGTGTTTTAGCTGAGGTGGAGTACACGATCAAGGATATCAAAAACAATGACATGTCAATAATAATTACTACCAGTGGGAGAAAACTCCACCTACCGTTAGAGGCACACAATCCAAATTGGAGTTTCATTTGAACTGACAGGGAGGGCGGGCCCCAAACAAGTCAAAATCAAACCACTCACGCTTATGATTGATCAAACAGGCACGTCTTGGAAACTGAAACAAAGATAGGACTGCTGAATCAGTCAGATCTGCCCAGACCACTGATTCTGAGGCAGCAGACATTTAGAAATAGAGGCTATTTGTATCTTGGTCCCTTGTCCTTCTGATGTGCTTCTGAGAGCTGTCCCACTTTCAGCCCAGGCTGTGTGTGGCATCTATCCCCCCCCCCCAGCCTTGCGCTGCCACTCTCATTTTCATCGTTTATTATTCCAGGCTCAGAGATTCAGCCTGGCAAAGTTAGCCCCGCAATTCTGTCATCTCCACAAGCTCAATACTTGCCTGCATGGCTGATAAGCAACCAAACACTGAGTTGATGAAGAAATCACAATACAGCACATACACTCCTACTGAAACCAGGAGGAGTCCTATTTATTTGGCGTACTTTTGGTTATTTTGAAGAACCTGAATCAAATCATATGTACCTCTTCATTTTGTTGAGGTTTAAAGATCACTGCTGGTACTAATAAAGTGTATGTCTTTTCTACAAAGAAAAATACTGAGCAAAGCATAACACTACAGTCTCATATAGGGAATTTTTGTATCAGTCTGGTTTAAAATGACATCCCTTTTGCATCTAGTCCACAACCAATCCATTTGTCTTATAGACATAAACCAGACTCCAGTGAATTTTTATTTTCAGAATAGATCAGGAAAAAGTGAACCCTCCATATTGTGCTCTAAACACGGCAAGGAACTCGACAGTCTTCATTTTGATTCTCCTTTCCTTCCCTGCTGTTTGCCCATGTGATTCTTTTTTCACGTATCACGGAGAAGTCTCTGAGTGCTTTTAACCTTTCCTGCTAAAAAGGATGAAACATTATTTTAGGCTAAAGTTATAACTCTAGAGAATAGCAGTGAATGATTATGTGCCTGCAATTTTTTGCCATGTTTTCTTTCAGTTCTGTTCCCATTGTCCTGTTTGTCATAAGTCCTTGTGCTAAGACACAAATTATGAGACGTTTGTGAACAGCTCTAAGTGACTATTCGATTATCAGTTGCTCAGATTTGAATACAAATTATGCAGAAATCAAATGGGCTCCAACTAACATGAAGCACCCATGACACTTTCAGAAGAATAGAAAGTTTGTGTGCATCAGCCTTTGGAATAGGTCTCTAAAGTTAGCTTTGTGGTGATGTTCCATAAGTCGCCAAACTTATAAAATAAATGTCTTTATATGTCCAGTTTAAACAGAAATTCCAGCGCATGCACTGCAGTGCTGGGATAGGGTTGTGTGGCTGTGACACATTTCTTTGACATTTGTCAAAGGACTGTAACCGACCTGGCAAAGAAAGTGCATCAAGCTTGACAGATTCTCGTAGTTAGATCTGTGGTGCCCCAGGGGCTTCAACACCTCCAACAATTCAGGCCTAACATTGTCACCATGGTTACCACTGCCCGACACCTCTGGCAATGGCAAATAGACTGACCACAGTGGAACATTTGAGACGACACTGGCAGAGCCTGTGTGCATCGTCACACAATAAAGACCTCGGGGTATGAGGGAACAGTCACTGAGAGCCAGTTACTTTTAGACTAAGTAAAGAACTTGTGGACAAAAACAACTAAGGGTGAAAAGGGGGACAATGCTGGCAGGGTGTCCATCTCCAGCTGGCATATAGTGGAATGTTAATTAGGCCTGCAACGACAAGACACCTCCTTCTTAAATGTCACATCTTTGTGAGAAGAGTGGAGAAAAGCTACGGGTTTCGGACAGGAAAATGCTGCCATGGTTTATTTACCTTTCCAGTAGCAATTTCTTTTTGGTTCTCTTTCCCCCCCAAGCATTTTCTCCTAACATTCTCGTGCTCCTTCTCTTGGTCCTTCTGTTATTCCGTTTACTCTGTGATGAATGGCTCCATTTCAAGTTAAGCGTCCCCCACCCCTTGCTTTCTTTTAACTGGAATAGATTACAAACCGTGCAATTGTGCAGAAACAAGATTGATCTCAGTTAAAAAAAAAACAAAACAAAAGAAACGTTGGGCTGGAGGCAGCAGAGGAAGCAAAATATAGACTACAATCGCACTATACATTTTTACATACACATCTTTGATGATAGCTGTTGTGGCTCTTGCAGGTCTTGATAAGAGGCTCAGAGGCCAGAGGAAGAGTGGAGACAAATATCACTGTGGTTTGTAATAAGACATGACACAGTGAGAATGCTGTAGCCTTTTAAATGACAGGCCTTGTTATCAGTCTGCTTTCACAGCTTAAGGGGGGCAGAAATTTAGATAATAGGGCATCAGTGACGAATGGTTGGACAACAGACCTGCTGAAGCTTAATATGAGAAGTTGCTCAGCCAATGAATTAATGTAACAGTGGAACTGTACACAGACTGTGCCGTTTCAGCAGCGACATGAATCATAAGGAGTTTCATTGTGAGCAATACTTTTTTTAAATCAGGTTTCTGGCTGCGCTTGTTAGTATTTTTCATAATATACATAGTTAATAGTGTCTGAAGAACAGCCCAGGGTTACCTTTGGATATTAAGCAATATTTAAAATTACTTGAAATAATAACTGTCTCCCTCAAGACTCAACCGAAATTAATCACACAGGGCAAGTGAATTGGAAAATGAACCCCTCCTGCCAAGGTGAGAAGAGGACTGTTAGACTGAATAGAGATTCAGGGCATTTTTTGGTCATGACAGTTCATATGAAAACTAAATAAGTTAAGTTTTGCAACAGACTTGGTGGGGGCAAGTTCATCCCAGGAATGGAAAAGGAGTTTATGTGAAAAGCCTTTAATTGGATGACCTAAGCACTTAAATGAAGGAAAGGAATTTAAGGAAGGTGCAGGGGTCATAGTAGGTGTTGTCAGTGCAATAACTAACAAACCTTCAGGTTTCTGCTCTTTCCTCTTCCAATAGTTAAAATTATTTTACATTCTCCAGTTGGACAGTGAAAGTAGAGGCATGTGAGTCTTGTGGAGCAGTGTAAAAAACATTTAAAAGAAAAAACCTGTCCAAGGTCTAGGGAGCTGAACGGTTTATACACAGGCTGCCAGCTTACATTACATCTTAGTGTCGCGATTTGTTGGGGAGCACCATGGACACTCTAAAAGAGTGGGCTCTACCCCAAAGCCTTCCCTGGCAGCTGAGGAGTCGCTGAACGTCACTCATGATCATTCAGGCACCAAAGAGGGAGGGCAGAGGGTAGACAGTGGTAAGAAAGGTAGAGTAAAAAAGGACAATATGAAGAAGACAGTGACAAAAAGAAACACAGAAGACGAGGTTGACAGAGTGTAGAAAGAGACAAAGTTTAAAAAACAAAAAAAAAATACTCATGCATGCTAATCCTCGTTTCCTGTGGAGAGCTCTCTCATGTGGGGAAAAAAAAGAAAGGACTACTGAGCTAGAGCTTGGAACTGTCAAGGGATTGGACATGTTTGTTATCCAAGCAAAACACAAACAACAACAGGCCAGGCCTGAAGTCTGGGAGTTTATGGACATCTTACAGCAGCGCCTTGTTTCGTCGCCATGTCCACATATAGAAAAAAGAAAGAAAAGGAAAAAAACCGTTGTTGCTGTCAAACTGATGTTGTCTGCAGGATGCACGCCACGTCTCATCTTTCCTCCACCAGTAGCAGGGAGCGTGGGAACAGCTTTCGGAGCATTGAGCGGAGGTGGAAGACTGACCCTGGCTTATCAACCAGTATTTGCAATGCACAACTGTATGCCTGACGTGGCCACCTGCCAGATAAACAGTACATCTGAAAATGCAACCAATTTATTACAATAAACCTATAAACACAATCTTCCCCATCAGAACTGACACTATAAGAACAAAGAGATGTTTACTAGATTGTTAGGTGAACAATAGAGTCTGTTTTTTGTTGTTTGAGTCTTTATTTGGATGAATGTGGAATTAGGTGCAATATTTGTCATGTGCGTCAAAGGTCAGGTTGTATCTTGGTGGTTGAAAATCAGAGATTAGATTCTCTGTGAGCAAAGGATGCACACATCTCTTATGTAGTGGCTGTTACTGAGAGCCTACGACAACCCAAATGCGTCTCTATCAAATGTCAGTCAGTCTTTATGCTTGTATTTCCAGAGGTGGCACCGGCACAGCTGGTTGAAGGTTCCCTTCAGTCAGGGAGCAAAAGCAACATGTTAAACATGGCATCAGTGGAGAGACGCTCCTCTTGTAGCATCAGCCACAGTGAATGACAGCAAAGCACTGAAGAGGCCCCTTTCTCTGAGCTGACACCACTGATTTGAATATCAAAACATGATGTAAAACGGTGATTAAAAGCCAATTACAGCTCACGTCAATGAAAAGTCAATTAAGTGTTTCAGGGCTGGGAACGGGCTTATGCCAAGGTGATGACAGGGGAAGCAGAGAACAAAAGGGAAGAATGAGGTATACAAAAGGAGAGAAGCAAAGGGAAAAAATGAAAGACAGCGGCTAAGAACATACACGGTTGGGTTGGGGAGGGTGCAGAAGACAACATTTTGGATGAATACAGCTCTGCAGTCAGATGTGCAAACATCATCTGCTGTAGACAGCATTTCTTCCACTCCTGTCAGCAGGCAGTCATGAATAATGAACAACTTGCTTAAAGGCAGCATTCAATTAAGAGTCAAATCCACTGAGAACAGGAGTGGGAATGTTTTCTGACAAACCCTTAAAAAACAAACCCACCTGCCCTCATATTCAAATGGCTCCATTATATCATAAGTCCTAGAACCTCCTGCCTGGCTCAGCTTCAGCTGACTGATACTGCATCACTTATTTATACAACAGTAATGAACGGTGTATTTGAGAAAAATGTGGGGGTTGTATTTAAAAAAAAAAAAAAAAAAAAAAAAGTATTCAGGCATGGTGCACAGTACAGCTGCCAGGTTTTTGATCACACGCCTGGAGCCTATGGGAGCATCCGTGTTTGTCATGCTAAAAATGCAGCGGTGGCTGACTCGCTGGGAGACGAGGCTGAACACGCTGCTGCCATACCTTCATCCAGTGAATCAATCTTTGGTCCCAACAGGCTCCCCCAACAGGAAAACCTAAATTGCTAAGAGGCAAACTACTGCTGCTTAACCCCGTTCTTTAATTATTGAGAAAAGCCTGAAATTGACAGAACGCACAACACACTCAACTCAAGAGGCTTGTTGAAGAGTAATAAAGAGGTTTGGAGCGGAGAGGGGATCGTTTTAGAGAGGTGCCAAACTGGGGTAGATCTGTGCTGAGAGGATCCGTGTTCACGTTCGACTGTCTGTTCCTGCTTTTCAGTTGTAAAGAAAAGATGAATAAGGTAGAAAAGTCGAGTCCATTCTTTCAATATAATGTTGCTGTCCAACTTGGCAGTCAATTCCACTCTTGCCTCAATTTTCTGTGTCGCTCCACCCTCCCTCACTCACCAATTCACCCAAATCACCCCTAATCAAATTGTGCACGCAAACGGGAACAAATTCTGCTCACGCACACACACTAAAACACAAGTATGCAACTGTAATCAAGCACACAGCCCAGTGTTTACAACTGGTCTCCCAAGATATGAGGCTCTGAATCAGGGGTCTGGCATTAAAGACTGGAGTTACTTAAAAGAAAAATTGGACAGCACATCAGTTGGGGTCAAAGACACAGTGAGGGCCAAATGGTCATGCAGGCTGGCTTGTTCTCTCTCAATAGCCACTGCCTCTACACCCTGTTTGTGGCGTTATTTCCAGGAATAAGCACTGGACTGTTGCACTATGCATTTCCTCTGCTTGATCTCTTGACTATACAAGTAAATATAGATTAGTTTGGAGTTTTACTACTACAGTAAATATTGGTTGTGAGAAATAGTAACAGTCAGCAATGACTGACAGAATCAGGTACTGAATATTAGAAAAGGTTTGGTGATTGTCCAAGCAACTGCTCTAACTTCTGGCTCACAGCACATGCCTAAACCTGTTATTTATGCTTGACAACAAGTGAGTACAAGCTCTTCATTTTAATGTTTAATAGAGTGGACCCACGCCTTCATAAACTGGTTTGGCCGTTTTAAAATTCAGTGTTGCCAAGATTACAAGAGAAATATCACTTTCTCCTGCTGACCAGCACTGTTTGTTCTTGTTTATTGTTCTTCTTTGCCATTTAAACCTTTAATAAAAACAGTCAAGTAACATATGCTAAATGCATCTCAGAGAGTGCCCAATAAATTTGTTTCCCTATATGGCGAGAGCTTTTGCTGGCTCATTGAAAATCTTCCTGCACCTGGAAATGATTTGAAACTTGAACCACCAAGCGCATGAAAACATTACATGAAAAGCTATGATTTACAAATTAGGGGGAGACTTTTTCAGAAAGCAATAAAGTATGCATAAAACAGTGATATAGTTAAGCTATTAGTAAGGTATTTACACTTGCTGTGAACTTTGAACCGACATGCCATTAAAGTACAATGCGCTGTTTCAGTCAGGTCACTACATTTAGCACCATTAAAAGAATGCAACACTAGTGCATCTGTCTAAGAGTAGCCAAGAACATTAGTTCAATGTGAGAATTAGGTTAAACTGAACTGTCCACGCAGTACTGTCACGAAACAACCAACATCAAGTATTTGCTTTCCTGTTTTTCCACTACAATTAGGTTAGCCGATCACTACTAATTTAAAAACCAGTTCGACAATCACAAGAAATCAGTCCAGTTCTAAAACAATATTACCCGTTTATCATCTGGCAGCTGTACTGACAGCTGCTAGCTGTGGGATGAGAGGGTGAGAAAATCAGAAACAATAGAAGATAGCTGCATGCAAATTTATGACTTCACTGTGTGTAGTTCACGTGTGATCATGTGCACATTTTGCACAAACCAAACACGTCAAGAGAGCAGACTTGCTGAAGCTCAGCTTTTGATCGTCATTGTCTGTTCTTTGGCTAAACAAGCTTTTATGACAGGGGTGGGGGAACAACTGAGGATGTGAGTTGTTTATGTTGCTCAAGAGGCAAATTTCATCTGTTCACTTTGTAACAGTTTGGACAGTAGACAGTACACTAGCACGCAGAAGCCAGGCAGCAATCCCCACATATCATCAGTGGCTTTGGTGGAGAAAAAAAAAAAAAAAGGGGTGGGTGTACAGAGAGGGCACTGAAACTGCATTTTGTTCCATTATGCATAATAACAATAACCAGAGACCCATGGTGTATTGCGGTAAGCTGCTGAGACGGTGGCCAAAATGATTCGGCCACAAGGAAAAATTCTGTGTGCCTGCTGGGCCAAACCTTAAAAACTCTGCATGACCATCCATAAATTCTCTTCTGAGAAGAGTTAGTTCACTTCTAGCTGAAAAACTTCAGCATGGTTCAGTGCCATTACCATTTGAAAAGGGAGAAGATGAGTGTAGTGGCGGGGGGGAAGATAGACTAGAGTGCAGAAAGAAAGGCTGAAGGGGTGCGCAGCAAGGGAAGAGCGGCTGACTTGTTGAACTTGGCGCATGGATGAGCTTCATTTGTCAACAGAGCACTAGAGCTACTTCATATTCAGGTTTTGCCCTTGAGACAACATCAGCATGGTCTGAGTTGGTATTATGCAGTTGGAAAGTATATCTGAGCATGTGGAGTACTGAGAAGAGACGGTAAAAACCTTGGAAAAAATAATCTTCCCATTGTATCATGCTCATAACAACAAACATCCATGTTGCATTTTTACACACTTCAAACCAAAAGTAATATGAAAGAAAAAGTTAGCAAACAAAGTTGAGATTTTAAAAATTCTTCTATTGCTACTGTGTCGATTTTCTACATTATGCACATGCCCTTTGGGGTAGGAATGAAGTATAACTAATAACAGATAAATAAGAATAATTTATGAAATCATAGGGTAGTAGAGTTCCAAGGATGATAAAGGATGTGTATTCAGATCTCTTCACTTTTTGCACCCTTTGTGTTGCAGATCTCATTTAGAACCGATACAATTGTCATATTTTGGCTTTTCCCACTTGCCAAAATCAAAACTGAAATTTAGAATTTATAATAATATTTAGATGCATTACTATGGCTCTGTAATCAGAAAAATGACTGAAGTGCCTTTCAGCTATAATTTCAGGTTGCTTACATCCATATTGTGTGAACAGTGTAGAGCTTGTTGCCCTTTTTGTAACGTAGTGCTGCAAAGACAAATGTGCACAGCTCTAAAAGTCGATGATGCGGTGCATCAGTCAAGAATTGTGGAAAACTGATGTTTTCACATCACAGATAAAGAAATTAAATAGGTATTATGGGTAATACATAGACTCATCTAGGATAATACAGAGATCAAGTGTGCTGAGGCGGCGCTGCACATGAGCTGAACTGACAGGCTGGGTAGGGAATGAATATATTCGTTATATATTTCTCATATTTACACTTAAGGTGTATTGAGAAAAAGCATCCAAAAGACAACATACTATGATTTCCAAATCACCATTTGTGACAACTGTAACTGAAAGGAAGCTTTAACTGTTTATTTGCTCTTTTAGGCTCTTGTAGGCCCTTGTGTTGTCACATCTGTGATTTGTCAAGAACCAGTTTGTTCCCACCTTAGGGCAGGTTCACTGCAGCCAAGCAGGCAGGTAATGACACCTGTTTTCCACCTACTGGGTCAGACTTGCTCTCTGGCAGGAGTTTATTCTCCTCTCCTTTTTAGCACAGTCCCACAACCGTTTGGAAACAAACACTCACACAGATATACACACTGAAAATTTAGCCAAACTATTTCATGGAACGCTGAAGCACAAATATTGGGCACAGAAGGTAGAGTATATGCTGCAGAATGGCTGGTGATAACAGTTGGTTGGGTCTACAGCAGTGAACATTTCCAGAGCCTTTGGGTTAGTACTACAAATTGATTGACCACTACATTAAAACTGACTCAATGCCAGAATGTTTCTTCAGAATGACAGGAAACAATCTGAAACAGAGTTTGACCACAAACAAGCCCCCAGATTTATGCAATCAGACATAGCAGCTCTTTAAAGCAAGATGAGTCACCTGTCGTTTTCAGCTGTAAAAACGAGGTGGAATATGACAAGCCTTTTAAGACTCCTCCAGATATGTAACAAGACAAAAATACTCAGCTTTAAATAATATTGTGTCTCTGACAGGATTTAGCCACAAAAAAATTCAATTGCCTTGTTAAAAGTACATCTCGATCTCCTGCCTACTAGTTCCGATGTCTCAAAATCCTGCTCTCTTGAACTAGGATTTAGGGTGAGTGTTGACAATCAAGCAAAACACTGTCACAGTTTCAACACGCCCACACGAGGTGCAACTTCTAAAAACTGGTTAGTCACTAATAAACATAATGTAGGTGTGGCAAAAAAAAAAAAAGTACATGTTTTAGCATGAAAAGGTTGTTAGCAAATGCAAACACTCCTTGAGGAAAGTAAATGACTCGTGACACCTCCTGAGCTCAAAAGGTCTGAGTGTTGATGACTTGATCTGAAGGGCATGAACAATCCAGCGTTCTTTAGCCCTCAGTGTTGACAGGAGGCTGGGAGCCAAGCACCGGACACCTCCTCAGGAAAAGCGTTCTTGACAGGGCAGTGTGAGTGTAATAGATTTGAAGTTCTCCACTTGGTGCTGGAGAGTGCTGAATCACCATGGAAACCGAGATGGTTGTTTGGCAGGTTTGAGCGGCTTTTGGTTTGAAAAACTTTCAGTGGAGGGCTTCAGCAGCAGCGCTACTTCTCTCACGCTTATAAAATACCTCCATTTGCACGCTGCTCCCTGTCTCTGATCATCCTTTTTATTTCCCCCCTCTTCTTCCTTCACAGCTCAGTAAGGCAATCACAGCCCCGTGGTGCAAGAGTTTCTTTGCTATGGTAGATAAAGGCTGGGAGATTGTCAGTAATGACGGGTCCACCAGCGATGAAACTTCCCAGAGCTGCTTGTTTCAGCAGTAATTACGATGGGGGAATGGTGCACCGTGACTGGCTCTAAAAAGCTTACCAAGCCTTTTGCTTGTGATGCCATGTCAACTCCTTTATGGTAGGCAAGTCAGTTGGAGATGTAAAAAGAGGACTTAAAAGCTAAACAAAATGTGTGAAACAAAGGGGTAAAAAGCAGAGGCAGCAGACACAGCACAGAGTGATTTGGAGGCCGGGCAGGGGGAGGGGAAGAGTGGGAAAGTACTGTGAAGTCTATGAATAGGGATGAGATTGGCTCATTGGTGCTCCGTGTTCTCCAATCACACCTCTGTTGAAGAAGCTGGAGAATGAAATGATAAGACAGGTGAAAAGGAATCCAAGAGCAGGACAAAACAAATAATGGAGGAAGATGATGGGCTTCTTGATGAAGGAGAGGAAGGAAGAAAGACCTATGTGGGTATATCTGAAAAGGCTCTGCTGTACCACAAAGAGAAAAACAAAAAAATAAAATAATCTCTTAGCTCGCTTCCCTGTGCCATTTTCCCTGAATCCGGGCCTCCCCATCTCAACTACTTCATCCTCGCCTCCTGTTCTGATCCCCTCCACCCACTCTCATCCCTGTGATCTCAGAGACACACAGGTGCTTATGAGAAGAGTGCTTAACCGCCTTCTCCATGGATGAGCCCCACCGAAGGTTTGTGCTGATGTGTAGAGAAAATCAGGGTGTGAGCACCAGCCATGGAGAGAGCGTACTGCTTCTTCATCCCCATTATTGGGCAGAAACTGAACATAGAGCAGGGGGCCAAGCCCGCTGAGGGGAGATGAATGAAGATGAACTAATTTTGAACACGCACACATATGTAGGGGTAAGAAAAGGTCGATATTATTGAAAATGGTGGGCGTTGTGGGGGGTCTCGGGACAGAGTGGAATTTAATGAACGTGTTCAGCTACCATTGAGTAGTCATCTATCATGGGTCACTCACATGGTGCAAAGTTGTGGGCTGAGGGTGGTCATGATTAAAGAGCGCTTAATTCAAGTCAGACTGCTCTAGAGAAAAAAAAAACGGAATCAAGATAACTAAATTCACTGCAGAGCAGAAACCAAAAAACTAGGTGATTTATAGGTTCATATTTATATATTAAATATACATTTTACTGGGGAAGTAAAAGAAGTTCCACCAGGCTCTAAATGTATATCCATATTTGAAATACTATATATGACATCTTTTACTATAGCACTTACATTATCTGTCATACTGTATGTGCAAACAATCAACATAATTTTTTATATTGTTAAAATGTGTAAGGTCTCTACACTGTAAAGTGTGAGATGACTTTTGTTGTGATGTTTTGTTGTGTGAGACCTGAACCATCATCATTGTACTTATTTTATGAACCAAATGAACTGCAAGCTTCAATTTTGATTCCAGATTTAAAAATGTATCTACTGGTTTTCTTGAACATAACACACTAATAACGGAACAAAACAAACAATATTAAAGACATTACTTGGGGATTGACATTCTCCATGATGCTGTCTTCTTGTACTTGTGTGTCTGAAAAAAATAATTGTTGATATGTTGAAAAAGTGGACCTCTGTAAGATTAAAACCACAGACGTGTAGTTCTGTAGTTAACAAATAATAGATAAGTCACTGTGACTGTAATACCTGCAGTAATAAGACAGAGCAACACAAATACCTTGAAAGCACAAGGCATCAAATTAAACATCTTAATTTGTCAGCGACTAGCACCTCAATAAACATACTCAAGCTTAGCACATTTACATTCCAGCAAATAGCTTGCAATTACCCGTTTAAATGGCATACATTGGCAATTAATAGAGCAATCTTCTTTAATGCCCCATCTAGGGAATTTGTAAATATCAATTATAAGCAATACAAGAGTGTCTCAGATAAAAAGTCTCTCCTCTGCAGCAGGCACAGCATGACTTCAACCATTAAAAAAAAACAAAAAAAAACAATCTTTCTGGAAGCAATGTTACAATCTCTACCAACCACTCTCAACCACCACCACCACCACCACATAATTTTCCACATCATTCTCAGAATGAGAACTTCTGGTGGAAAACAGGCCAAGTTGGAGTGATAGATATAAGAGAGGAAACCTGTTATTAAAATGCAAAGGCAGTAACTCAGCTCCACTGCTCTGCTGTCAGTAAGACTAATCTGACTGGTCCGTCCACATTATGCCAACAGCTTCTGTTCAGTAATCACATCCTGCATCAACTGCACATAAACCATTGGCTTTTATAGTCAATAGAGTCACTTTTCAACATCACCCCTGTGGGGGATGTCACAACAGGATGGAAAGCCTGGACAAGAAAAGAGTCAATCTGTCATGAAGCTGCAACTAACAATTATTGTCACTATTGATTAATTTGCCAATTATTTTCTCCATTTTGTCCAAAACAGTGAAAATGTCCATTATAATTTCCTACAGCCCATGGTTATTTATACTGTTTTTTGTGCAACCAGAGGTTTAAAACGCAGTGATATTCACAATGAAAAGCACAAAATTATTTTATGAGGGCTATAACACATTTTTTTATAAAAACATGCAGTCTACAATAAAATTCGACCAGCCAAAGTGGCTGCGCTAACCACCACTGCCCTGTGTACCTCTTACCATTTGACAACATCCATGATCATTATAAAGTCACTTAATATTTAGACACTCAAAAATTTGCCAACCAAGTTTATTTAGTGTCTAATTCTAACCCAAATGTCTTGTGCCTAACAGCAATCAAATTCTTTGTTCTCTCAGTTATAATCCAGCATTTTGACTGTTACACCAGCCACTATTTTGGTGCCTGACCCCAAAAGAGGTGCAATTTTAAGACGCCTGCCTCCCTACATGGTGTCACATATAGGTCAGATGAGAAGGTAGGTACAATGACCTGTATGGGCATTAAGGATGGAGAACTTATGGAAAAGCTCATGTAAAGATACAAAGTTGTGTTTGATAACAGCAATGTCAGCTTCATCAGGTAAAAAAAAAAAAAAAATCCCACGTTTTATATCTTCGTAGCCAGCTAACTGATAATACAAATGTACTGCATATATCAAATTAATGCTACAATTAGCTACACTACGCTAATAGACAAAGTGCAGTAAAGTAGCATTATGTGATTTTTCTCAGGAAGTGTTAAACTTAAAAGAAATATTGTGAGACAAATTTAATATCACTAATAATACAGTCAATGCGTACAATAGAAACATCTGGTTTAAACAAGCTAGATTCAAGAGATAGCAGTTGTGGTAATTGCTTTAAACAGTACTACATACAGCATTTTTAAAATCTATCATTATATCCAATCATAACGCTAATAAAAATAAACAGGAAAAAAAAGCCTACTTTTAAGACTGGGCAGGTTTTACTACTTTTATTAGTAAGGTGTCAGTGAATTGTTTTGGGGCAGCGATTTGCTCAATTAACCATATTAGAAAAAGAAAGAAACAACAAAGTAAACTTTTCTGCTATGGTTTAACACAGTAAACAAACTGCAGGTGAGATAGCACCCCAAGCTTACTGAGAGCATCTTTAATCCATTTTAAGTAAGCGGTACGAATGACAGAAGTTAAATGGAGTAAGATAAAACTCAATCCCAATTTATATGAAGGAACAAATAACTTACATTAATGAATTAATCATCCTTGTTGAACTAAAGCTAACCAACCTTTATGAACGGTTACCCTGAGGTGAATCTTTGAATGGCTTATTGACATCTCCTGCTCACATGGTAAAATGTGTGCGAATTGAGGTCCGACTGACTCACTGTAACTGCTGCACATTTTCTGAACATCAATAAGGGAAATAATACCAAATTCCAGCAGGCCACTTAAAGGAATTATGTTGCACATGCAGTTATGTTGGTTGAATAAAAGAGATGAGTTCCTAATGCCAGAAATTAGCAATAATGCATAGTGCTTTTACTATAACATTTGAAATAGCTAAAGCAATTAAGACACTTGTTTACCTGTATTTACATCACAAGATAGAATATGAAATAGTAAGATGATGGGCAAAAGGGCTCAGCTTTCTCTTAAAGAGGTTGTATTATGCATAATTTCTACTTAATATTTTCATTTTGGGGATCTACTGAAATGGTTTTGAATGATTTACAATTGATATGGAGTACCTGTTCTGACCATCTGTTTGAAATGGTTTGCTATAGTGTCCGTGATTCTCCTGCCGACAGGCCGAGCTGCAGCCAAAACACACAGTGACTGAGCATTTCCCTGTTCTTCCACAAGCTCCAAAGGCTACACAAAGACACGATGGCTTTCAAATAGTTTTTTCCTTCATTATTCAAAATGTCACTTTTTTCAAACACAGCCCCAGATGTTCAGGAATTGGATCTGGAATGTGACAGTAGACAATATGACAACCTCACCAAGAAATAATACTTAAGGTTATATTACTTTGCTTACATTTATCATCAGTAATCTGTCTCCTTTCGTTTGCTGGCAGTAAATCACAGTTTGACTGGTCTTATATCGGCAATGCTACTGAGACATAGTCACACACAGACACACAGTCATAGTAACGTCAACACGGTGCTGATGGTGGAACAGTCGTCTGTGAAGTGTTGTGAATGTATGAAGAAAGGTTGTGTGCTTCTACACTGAAATCAGGCTGAATGTAAAAAACTAAAACAAGAATTTCAAATTTTCCAAAGAAGTTATTGGGGGGCAAGTAGCTTAGTTGGTAGACCAGTTGTATATGAACCCTAGGGTCAGTGGTTCACTTCCCGGTAAAGTCACAGCCAGACCCAAGAGAGAAAGCAAAACTATTTCCTTTTTTGAATCTTGATGAGCTCTGCAATCGCCAACTGATCTTCACAGACTTCGTCAACAGCCTGGTCTTTCCAGTGAACTAAACCTCTCCCTTCAGACCACATAGCGTGGTGTCACCTCAGGTACAGAATGAGAAAGAGCTGAGGTGAATCCTTCACAGTCTTTGCTGTTGCGGTGCACCTCATTTTCTCCCACCTCCTGAAGTCCCTGTATCCCCTGTAACTTTGAAGTCCTGCCAGCAAGGGACTTTGAAAAAGCCTGCAATCTCCCCTCTATGACCAGGCAGAGGATTAGCCAAGCCCTGCAGGACAGAGTGGAAAGAGGACGGAAGAGGGCTGGAGGAGGAGTAGCGCCATTTTCCATGAGGGCCATGTATGCACACAAGCAGCTCTCCCTCTGGTCAGAGCTGCAGGGGATTAACAAGCTACTAAGGAAGCAGAGAACAGATGTCCAGCCCCTTGTTTTCATGAGTTCCACAGAAACCAATTCACAGCAGAGAACTAAGAGAGGCCACTCAATCCCCCCACCCCCCCTTACCTTCCTCATGCTTCAACCCAAAATCTTTGTTGTGCCCTACACCTACAAAATCTGCAAAGTCAGGGAAGTATGGATGTAGAAAGGTTTCAATTATTCATATGTAGACTTTATTGACTCAAAAGTAACATTTCAATGTTCAGAGCAGGAAAAACAGACATTTAAACTCCTAATCTCAGCGTCAGACTTAATACAAACAGCTATGAGGGAAGTCAACCTGGAAAGTTGATTTTCTCTTGTAAGCCAAAAGAAGTGAGATTAGTCCTCTCGTCCATTCTTGGCTCCAATATTTGCCTACACTTTGGGCAGTAAATATTTGATAAATGCTCTACTCAAGATATTTTCAAGATGTGCCATCACTGGCTCGCAACCAAAATATATTAATAGTGAAATATATGCAGAATACTGTACTGAGTGTGTGCTGTCTAAATAGAAAATGCACAAAATAAATTTTAAAAAGTAAACGAGCATAGACAAAGAGTCTTTTTAGTATCTACTACTGAACAAATTGTTGCCATGACCCATTGAAGTACACGCCGCAGCACCTCAGAATACAATGCAACAGCACTATCAATAAGCAGAAGCAACCTGACACAGTAAAAAGGACACATGACACACAACAATAGCTCTTAATTTAAAAAAGGCACATCTATACACTGCTTCTTCCCCATCAGTGCTTTTCAAGTAATGGGGTCTTTTGTCTTATCTGTGACTGAAAGGAGCTTCAGGACTTTGCCCTTCATCCTTGTGTTGTTACAGAGTCTCCTGTGGAAATGGAAGATTGGCCCATAGGCGTGGGTGTGCGAGGAAGAGCCAGGCGCCCGTGCAAGCACATCAGACTTGAGCGGTCTTAATAAAGCCTCCCTCTATCCACCCCAGAGATCTCCTCACCCCAATTATACGCCTGACACCTCCACCCCCCTACCACCCTCCCACCTCCACCCACACCTCACCATCCAGTTCCCAGCTCTGATCACGGCTCTCCCTTTGCTGTGTTCAAAGCCGCAGGGGCCTGCACAGTATCAGACTGCTGGTGGCGTTTGCTTCACTGCCTGTGGATGAATTGCATCAGTAATGCATCTCTTCCAGTACTGACAAAATACCAAGTGTTCAGACACTGTAAACTTAAAACTAACTTAACTTAAAAATAGTCTAAGTTATTTCAACAATGCATCAACGAACATAAGTTGGCTAACCGATTACATTAGCCTTCCTTTTGAAACCTTTAATCGGGATATTACTTGTAATAGTTTGTCACTGCATCAATCCTGTGACCTGTCAAAGTCACCTATAAGATTAGATGAGTTTGACAGGTTTAACACACACACACACGCACACACAGGCAACCTGTAAAGGCATGCCTAACTGGTTCTCTGAAACTTGTATTTTAAATTATCGCTAAATCTGGTCTGACAACTCTTCTCCCATGATCTGAGACCGACTGACAAATTAAACATTTGGTAACTACGTAGGATGTTTTAGAAACAAAAATACAAGAAATTCACCGTTTTCAGTTACATTTTGAAAATTTGGTATTTTCATTAACTATGAACCACGTGACTCACAAACCTTTAGAAAATAGTCTATTTCTCCTCCCTCTGCAGTACAGATGTGTAGAAGAACGAACAAGGTTCACACAAGGTTTAACAGGCTTAAAGAGCTGGATGCTGACATCTGATAGTTACCAGCTCCTCGTGCTTAAGGAGCCAGACATAACATGAAACAAAGATGGAACACACTCAACTGATGCTTATATCCAGCTACAACTTCATGTGTTTTTAACTGGTATGAATACCAGAAAAGGTAAACTGTGGAAAACAAAGCTCCATCATGCTTAGGTGAAGCTGTGCAAACTGGAACCTGATTAATGTGATCTCCCTGCAGAACACAAATTCTCATATTTGCAGGGTGATAGGTTACAGGTCCCAATTAATAAAAGCTTTGCACGTTCATTCTTGTTTACAAGCCATGGTTCACTTGAAATCGAACAGCGTGACCCAAAACAAACAATTAGAATGTGCCAAAAATGACTAACTTCTCTCATGAGGTACACACCAAAGAAAATAAGTGTTAGTGTGATCACTCCCTAATTACACATACCATCTACAGGCACACCAACAAATCTACAATCACAACAGCTCAAGAGAAGCAAACTGGAGAACACATAAGTGCCACTCCTGATAAATTCTTCACTGTCACTTGTTTTTCAGACATTTTTGCTGGTTTTAGCTTCAGATGCTTTCAAGGTCACAACAGGCCTGCATCTGGCTAGCCATCTGTTTCCAGCCATCCCATGAGGCACACTGTCATCAGCGCTCCTTGGACCTGTCCTCAACTGTCCACAGTCAGGCTCACAGGGGAAATGTCCAGTCAGACACAATATCTCCTCAGAGCTTCTCAGGCATTTCTGCGGTCCTTTTCCAGTTCGACAACCTGACAAAGTCAGAGCTCACCCTCACTGTAAATTTGTATACTTTTTTTAGTATGCCATGTACACACCATTAAGTGGACACACTATGGAACCCTAAATCAAGGGGTTTTACAGTCCGCACAGCATAACACACATTATACTCTCAGAATCAGATAAGGAAAAACAACAGAGATAAAGACAAAGCATTTTATCTGGAAGAGCAACACACTATGTCTCCTCAGGGACTCACAGATAGTTTGTACAGAATATATGGAAGTAGCAAAGTTGCAGTGTAGAAAACAAACATCTATGAACTACAACACAGCAAAGATGCTAATTGCTAGAAACAGTCTCTAAATTACACGCTATACACTCAGTGACTGCAAAGCAGCAGACTTACAATATACCAGCAACACCAGCTGTCATGTTCTTAATAAAACTCAAGTGGAGGAAGTTATACTCAAAGTCACTGAAAGACATGCTTCAAATAAAGTATTTCTCTGACATTATATTTAAAATTAGCTAGTTAAGTATTTAAAACAAGCTGATCACATGATTAAGTTATTTTGCTAAATGTGTGCTGCTGTTTTTGTATAAATGCTGTGCAAGGTTATTCTTGGTTTGAAAAAATATATGTGTGCCAGCTGTTACCAATTCCCAACATTTGATTAAAAAGAAATAAGTTAAAAAGTTAAAAAGCTGCACTAAAAGCATTATTTCTAAAGAGCATCCATTAATTAAGTGGTCTGAAAGTAGACCTTACTTTGTCACATCGCATCCAATTCAGAGTAAAGGACTGAATGTAAAAGATGGGTAACCAAACCTTCAACTTTCATTTCTCAGGACCAACTTTAAAAAAGAGACAGAGCTACATACCTTCACTTTCACACAGTATGACGGCAGCGATCCACCAGGCAGATAAGTATATCAGATTGGTACATGCGTCAGAGCAGCTGTCAATGTATCTGTGAATGAAAAAAATAAGACATGACTTTTACATCTGTGTCTGTCTGAAACATAATGCAGGACATCTTAGAATGATGCAACCTAAACCTCCACGGGCAGTCATGTTGCATTTCCCTTCAAAGAAGAGAGTCCAAACGATGAATATCCATGACTATTAATGCTGGATATACCATTCACTTTCATCGAGAAACTGCCAAATGTGACATGAAAATGTGAACCGCGTTGCTTTGAACTCTGGAGAAAGAGACATGGTTGGTGAGGTTTGCATGACAACAGGTTGCTTTTGCAATAAGTGAACAAAATCTTTTGACAAATCCCAGAGCTCAAACTAGCCAAATCCAATGATGGCATCTCTGCTCACAATCTGCTCTGACAATCTGCTCTTAGGCAAACATCTTCACCTTACCAGCGCACGGATTTAAACAGAGCTTCTACATTACAAAATACCATGTCACCTGTGAATTCCTGAATAATTTACAACCTCACTGGGCTTCAAAACCAATTGTCTCTACTTTTAAAGGAGCCAATTCCTGAGCATACGGCAAAATCTAATTTCCTGCTCCATATGCCAACAGTTGATTACTTTTCAACTGAACATTAAGCATAAAAAGCAGTCACGTTTAACCTAATGTGTAATCTCAGAGAAGTTTATGTTCCAAATTCAAAATGTGAATGACATCACCTTGAGTATTCTTACTTTTATAATTGTAGAAATTCATTAACCAGCCTGTTGTTCTGGAAATTTTTGATTTAGTAGCTTTATGAGCAGCTTCTCCATAACTGCATCTGAAGATAGTTCAATCGTCTATTAAACGTTTTGGATATGATGGGAAAAGTAATGACCTAGTTTAATCCCGACCTGCTCAAACAAATTCTGACAAATGGTGATTATGGAGGTTCTGACCTCAAGCCCAGCACATTTGAAGTAGCAGGAGCACAGGAAGACTTGCAGAGGCAGCAACCTCTGGATTAGCGAGCACACCAGCTGGCAGCCACATGCTGGTGATGGTTCAGTTCAGGTTAAGGCAAAACCAGCTCGCCAGCTTTTTTCTTTCCCCTCCTCATTCATGTTTTAAAGGTTTTCTTGAAAATGACAAAAATTACCTCAAGTCCCAAATGGAAAAGTGTGTCCTGGGTATTGTCTTATTGAGCGTTTGGTCACCATTGTATTGTTTCAGTGGTACAGAGTAAGATGTTGATTGACAAGAGACTGTGCTCACCATCTGTAGGAACTCTAAACTTTCAGTGCCTGGGAAAAACAGAAAACATTTAAAAAAAAAAAAAAAGCAGATAAGGCAGTTAAGCGATAAGGCACTTAAAGTTCCCAGACTACAAATTGCTCCTAAATGCATTCAGAGTCATTTAGTACAGTGTGCTTGTGCTTTATAGCTGAAACAAAAGGGGCTTCATTAACTTAGATCAGCTGGCCATCTGCTGCAGTCATGCCAGCATGTCTCCCATCATTTCTGAGTGATGCAGTTCGGAGGGGGTGGGGGGTGGGATGGAGATAGTTAAACTCTTGAAAATGTTGTTTGAGTCTCACAAGTCAAGTCAAAACCATTGCGTGGTGCTAACAACAAAAATCAAAACTGCTCTGTGGTACAATCCAAGTTAAATTAGAATTATGCACAAACGACTAGAAACAATGTCCTGAAAGAGCTGGGGGAGGTTTGCATGTTACAGTGCTGGGTTAATCTGTTCTGACCGAGTGAAGAGAATGAAAAAGAAGAAATGATTCCCTGACCACAGCACTCCAGCTCAGCCCGGGCTCAGCACCAACTCCTGACGAAATGCATAAACACTATGCTTCAGCATGAGCAATCTGAAAACCACAACTTGGAGCCACGACTGAAGGAGTAATGAAATCAATTCTTGGCCTCTGGACCATTTGCACCGGATGTTTGTTTCGCTTGCTCGGGCTACCTCGAGACCTCAGCACACATAATCTGCAGAATCGATTACGGATGCATCGATTCTTCAAACCTCACACTTGTGATATGACTCGTTTATTGATTCAGTAAATAGATACAGTACGAGACAGTGGGACACGAGATGATACCGTCTGGTTATGTCATCCCACATTAACAATGCAAGAACATGAGAAACGCAGGGGGGGAATGATTAGAAATAATTAGCAGCACAATAACAGTTTATTCAAATAACTACCAGCTGGGTGGGGTTTGAAAGGCAAACGGTAGACTACATGAAGACATCTCTCCAAAAAAATAAATAAAAACATCTCACGCTGCACTTCCATGCCCCACCCTTCTATTCCATTAATACACTTGTAGCAGTTTAATTAATCAACTGAGGACACTGTAGGAAGATTTAGTTGCTCGTGATCCCAGATCCAAACTCCAGGGTGCCCGATGTGGCCTGAGGATTAACATTAGAGCTTCTTGGGATAATGCACAGCTCAAGTCTATTACAAAACACTCATCATCCCCTTTACAATAACTTTCTCTTATTTCTTCATTTTCTTTCCAGGCAAGGCTTAATTAAAACAATCATTCAGCAGCTGCGGGAATAATACTTTGTCACTATGGGTTTCTCTGTTACTTATTGCTCTAGATGTCAAAATCAGCAACCATGACCCACATTTATATAGAAATTAATAGATTCATTTGAACGTTTTTGTGAATTAACTACTAGATAGTCTCGATCAGATATCTGCCGCGTGAATTTCTTCAGACGTTCAGAGAAAGGACACATTAATGTCTGGTGCTTCTTCAAGCTGAAACAAGTTGGCTTCAAATATTTCACCCGGATAGAGAAAATTAAGGTTTGACGACTCTTTCAGTCTTATTTCTGACCTCCTATTTCACTCGAGGAAATGCAAGACATTTAAATGCCATCATGGAATTGCACATATTGGATACGGACATTACATTATTAACATTATTCCTCATTACAGTTACTTACAACACCCTACAATGCTGATCAAATATCATGATACAGTATGAGCAGATCTGAAAAGTCAAACCTCTGTGTACTATGGGTAAAGTCTGAAGATTCTGAGTCATCCAGGTCATGGTTATCCCAAAAAAAAGGTTTTTCAGACGCAACTGGAGGGAGGGCTCTGAATTCTGAACTGAACTGAACTAAAACAAGTCCAGTTGCCACTGAATAACCTTTTTTAGGATAACTATGGGTAAAACACTTTTCTTTTTCTTTTTATAATTTAGTGAGTTACTGGCTGAAAGTGAAACAATTACCTCAAAAGCACAGTAAATTAAATTCAGTGCTCAAAACACTGGAGACAAATAATAAATTAAAAATATTACTATGCATTGACAAAGCTACAAACAATTACTTAGTGCTAATGTTTTTTTCTGATTTTACAGAGATTCTAATTCTGCATTTCTATATATTCACACTTTTCCACATGGAAGGGTAACGACAAACAAACTGAAAGAATGAAATTCATCACTATTTTAGCTTTAAAGAGTGGTCAAATTTTAAAGAAAAAATGTTTTTACTGACTCAGAATATCATGTATTAACCATGTGCCCATTTGGAGGCTCTAAATGTTCTTTTTGGAGAGCAGCCTGGACCACTTCAGGAAGATTAAAAAAAAAACAAAAAAAAAAACACTGTCTAATCATGAGATTTTGTGATGTTCGTCAAATGTGTGGGTATTTTGTTTACAACCCAGTACTGTCAATTACAGAGAAGGTTGAAGCTACTGACAGTTGTTTCGACTGCGTTATGCATACACACATTTAAGCTTGGCCAAATATTTCAATTTGACTAAATTCGTAGACCTGCTGCTCAGTTTCTGTGTCACATACAACCCTGCATGAAAATTTTCTTCAGCTTGTAAGTCACGTCTAAAGCACTTTGAACTGTGTTAACCGGATGATTGATATAACCATCAATGACCACCACGGCTGCGCATTTTTAAACAACAACTAATAAATCTAGCAAAAGGAACTGCGGAGTGTGGCCTCTTCTGTCTTGCACCACATGCCAACAGACCAGTGATCATCTGGCAAACAGACCACACTCCTGCCCTTTCTCCACTCAGCTGCCTATTAAAGGAAAACATGTGGTCTAGTGTCTTGTTTCAGGGAAAGTGAAAACACACACCCGCTGAGGTACACAGGCGAGCAGAGGAGTCAGGCATGTTGTGACTCAGTGTCTTTCCTCTTCCTTTGTAGCACATTCTCGCACTGTACCCCGCCACATGGGGTAGGGGTAAGTGGCTTGACCCCTCCCTACCGTCACCAGGCAGGGGCCTCCCTCCCTTGACACACATACAAGAAAATCAATCAGTATTCAGGTCAGGTCACAGGGATGCCCCCCTTAACATATGACCTCTGATCCCGGCAGGGTTCTCCTTGGAGAAGTGTGACAGGGATTTGTCTGTGCTCAGTATCTGCTCCATGTCTGACACTAACAAAGTTCTCGCGTTGAGGGGAGGAGCGTGGCCTGACCCGGTCCACCTCAGACACAATAAATCCAACTGAGGAGTTCAAGGTGGCTTGACCTGCATCCGACCCCGTCTCCGGAAACACGGCTACAAATTCCATCTGATTTTTCACCCCCCAGCGCCCCTGAGTTGAAGGGAGAAACAGAGGACGCACTCAGGTTTTGCAGGCAACACCAGCATGGAAACCAACACATTTGTTCACTCACACCTCACTTCACCCAAGTCTGTGACATCCGAACAGTTGGGAAGCCTTGTTTCTGTCATGGGAAGTGCAATGGGGGGAAGAATTAGCATATCATAATTACACTGGGGAAAAATCCAGACTCCAAGGAGCAAGACATAACCGGTAATTTGCCATTGTGCACCCTATGCAATTGACAGCCAGTGTATGATATTGGAGATAAATGTCGGAATTCAGGCTGTTAGTTTAACTGATGGTGCATTCAGTATGATAATAACCACGGTCTTGCACACAGTGAGTCTGATGAGCTGTCCCGCAATAGCTCTTCTACCACTTACCCTCCCCTCCATGGGGTATTATCATGCTAATCTAAAGAGAAGACGAACAAAATACATTTCATTGAATAAGGAAATATAATAGGAAGCAGGAACCTCTGGAACGAGGAGACAAAAGAGGGTATATTCACCCAGCTCCGCCTGAGCAAAGCAGGGGTGACAAATGGACAGACATTATGCTGGCTGCTTAATTAAAAGAACACAGCCTAATTAAGAAGATCTTCCTGGTGAATGGACTGGTTCGACACAGTAACTGACCTGTGTCTCCTGCACATGTTGGGCACAGATCAGTCATTCACTCCCTTTTTTTCCCCCTTTTTTTTAAACACATTTAATTTTCACATCAGAGGGGCTTTGACTGACGAGTGGCAAACACAGAAGTGGAGCACGCTGCAGGAGGTGCGCCAGTTCGTAGTGGGGTGCTCGTACTTGTTAAATGACTCATGATTTCCATTAAACAGTCAATGAAACTTGCACAAGAGATCTGATTAAATGTATTTCCACAAAACTCTCACAAAACTTCACATAAAAAGTCTCTGCGTCTGACTGTTCAAAGTACAGTTTTAGAATTTGTTTTAGGATGGTCAAGATTTAAATCTAATGTTTTCATAATTTTAAATCTTATTTTAGCACCCTGATTATATATAAAGCAATTTTACCACGTCTGGAAACTAATTTGACTTCCTCTGTCCAGGGTGTTTGCAGTATAAGCTTTGATTTGCATGGATTTCACGGTGATGGCTGATGCAAACATTCAGAGATGTTATTGAACATTACCTGAATTGTGACTATGTTAAATGTTGGAAAACTTTTGCTGTAGCACACAGCAAAATCATCTAGCAACACACTGCATTAGTCCGACAGTTTTCAGTTTGCATTATAAGTTTTCCACATGCCACCGGGTCTCTCTCCTGACAAGGAAAAGTTCGATTTGTGCTATGTCAGATACACTTAGCCCATGACTGAAACTGAAACAGGACATAAAAGAAACTCCATCATGAACCTCTATCTGGACAGCATTTCCACTTGATGTCATTACATGGTGGATGACTCACTTTTTAATATCTACACGCACCACAGACTAGTCAGGCTCCAGGCTGCTGCTGCCTTAATCAGAAGGGAACTGGCGGAGGACAGATTGTCCGTGGAGTGGGAAGGTGGCAACCAATCAAAAAAGGTAATGGGCATAATTAAATAATTATAAATAGAACTCTCCAGAAAGTAGCAAATTCATCAACTTTACAAAGATGTAACGCTCTGCCTCAGGAGTAACAGCAGTCGTGCATTGTCTTTATGTGTGATAATCAAACCGGACTTCCTGATATTCATCGTGCACCTGCAGCTACATGCCCACACTAATGCAGAGGGACTGGTTTTTGCTCGAGGGCTACTGTCAGTCTCGGCCTTCGCCTTGGAGTCAAAGTGTGAATGTGTGGCCTGTCACCGAGTTGTGACATTGAAGCCAATATCATGGTTTGGTGCTGGGTGCTTTGTTTACTCCCAGTGGGCTTTCGTGCCATCAGTCACCAAAAGCTGCCCCTTAGGGAGAGATGGTGCAGACAAGGAGGACACACAGCGACGCACTGAAGAGAGATCAAACAGCCAGCAAGGACTCATTCTCTGAACCAGGAAAGTGGCTCGTGTGACTGAGTGGGAGGTGTTTTGTCGTGTTTGTCTCTCTCTCTCTCTCTCTTAGCGGAAATAAGTTTACAGCTTCAGAGTAAATTAACGAACATGTTTTTCAGCCCACAGCAGTCATCCACATCACTGCAGGCGCACACGCGCAATTATGACTAAAATTACCATCAGTGATTACTCTGAGATTGTTCTCATGTTTGGAGGATCACAGTTTGACTCTGATCCAATTTGCTGACAAACAGCTTGACCCTTGTCATCGACAGCAGATGTTACAAATACAAAACCGACAATATTGATAATATCTGATGCAGAAATATATCAACATAGAGGCAGGTCTACACATTCATACATGCATATGAGTACATGAGTTGTTTTATCAAATAGACTGTGGACAATGTTGTCCAGATTTGGCCTTTCACACATGTAGCACAGAACAGGAGATCGTCCACATCAGACACCTTCTCGCCTACAGGACATTTTCAGTTTGCTTTAGACAAGGAGAGGTGCACATCAAAGTAACACCATCCACGTGACAGAAAAGTCGGCAACATGTCCACTCGCTTGCAGTGAATACTCCAGGCAACAAGCTGCTCTGTGGGTTCAAATGGACATTACACAGACAGGTACTAGTGAGCTGGGAGGGTCGACGTCCGATCCAACTTACTCTGACATTTGCATTCTCACACACACAGCGCCTCCAGGTAATGTCTCGAGAAGTCGAAATGTCTGAACTGCTTAGGTAACTAAAGTTCTGACTTTGATTCAGGTTGATGCATATTTCTAATCACCTAACTATCAATATCCACCATGGGAAAGTTATAAAAAGTTATAAAAAGTTTTTTTAAGATACTGTCAAATCTGTATTAGCAAGGAGATCTGCTGTATCAAATCAAGCTTTTATTTTTAACACATAACGGGAAAACATTACAGCACGTGACAAACTGTATACAGAAAAACGGGGAACATGAAACACCCCCAACCCTGTCCCTGTCCCCTCCACCAGAAGCAGCACCCTTCAGTGTGGCTGTTTAGAGTGACTGAACCAATGTTTTACATGCACAGAAAAACATTTGCACAAGTTTTAATTTATGAATGTTTGAATCAATCATGTTTAGTATTGTTTTAGCACCACTGAGTTCTTAATGAGCTCAGGAACATTTGTTCCATCCTCATAAATACAACACGTAAAGCTACATTTTGTAATAGAGTCGTAATCATGACAGTGTATTGTGATGCACTGCAAGTGAAAAGAAAATTTAATAAAATGAAAAAACTGTGATACTTAATGTCATGTGTTAAACATATTTTTGTATTATTTGTATTTCTGATTGGTTTATTCAATAAAATATGCCAAGTGTGGTTCTTTGCTGGTTTGTCATGGGATTTTTTTTCACCATTCACCATTTTTTCACCATTTTATATTTTTTACATTTTATAGAGCAAACAATTAGTGAATAATAAACACTTATGTTTGTTGGAGGCCTTGTAAACATGACCTACAACAATTCTTTGAACTCTGAATACAGTTTTATTTATTAAGACAATTTTTTCAAAGTTGTCAAAGTTGAAACAGTCATGAGGAGAAGACTCATGAGGCATCCATGAAGAATCAGTTTTTTCCCCCCCGACCACAAGCACATACCCTCTCTCCCACTCACACATAGACACAGCTGCAGGGGTGAGTCAACACATGGTTAATAAACTGACACACACACTCACTCTCTTTTGGAACTGAGGGGGTGGGGGTGGAGGGGAGGTGTGTTTTACTCACCCTGGACCGCTGCCTGATTTGGATTTATATGACACTAACTGAACCCCCACCCCCCACCCCCCCCACCCCCAATAACCCTCTACCCCACACCCAAAGACTGGTTTAAAAATAGCCAAGATTTGATGGAAACAAGCCCAGAGTTCTGAGAAATGGAGGAAAATGACCAAGCTAAGTGTAGGCGAGCAGACTTATCTTACACCATGTCCAAGCCAAATATTCACTGCACATATGGTGACCACTAAAATACACACAAATAATAGCGTGAGAGCTAAAGTATAGATTAAAAACAGCCAGAATCCACCGCCAAAAGCTTACACATAGGTAAAAACACTACACACACACACAGATTCAGAGTTAAATCTTAAAAGAAAAAGCACTGCACATTCTAAATTTAACACATTCCAGATTTAAGCACAAGGCTATGCAGAGTGTTGTTTGTGGAAAATCAGCCACAATTCCTATCTGCAGAGCACAGAGTGCATGCATAAGAAATCGGATAAAGAGCCTGCGGGAGGAGGCGAGTTGGGAATCCAATCTCAGTTTCATAAACCATCAATGAACCTTTCACCTGAAATTAGGGCTTGTGGAGTTTTATTTCATGCAGTCCAATAAAGTGTGAACAGTGCAAGCGGTGCGAGGGGACTCGGCCAACTTTTCAAGGAACAAGGTCAAATGGCTCTGCTATTTTTGGAAAGTTTGGGAATTAGATGCAGTTAGGGCCCCTCATTGAAGGAACGCGTGTCACAATACGCTGCCGAGAGGAGAGCTCATTTCGTTTTGAAAAGCCGCGTGATAACTCTCCGGGCTGAAAAAAAAAATTGCAAATTTTCTCTGAACACTTAAATAAATTAAATATGTGAATACCTGTCACCTTCTGGGCGCATGCAGAGCAGGAATGGAATACGATGGGGCATCACTGTGTGAAAGCAGCAGCTTTGGATGAAGACGACAGAAAAAAAAGAGCTTATCTTAGCTTTTTAATTTCCTGCTTCATTTCACATTTCAGAACCATAAAAATTCTCATTTCAAAAAACTGCAATAAGCAACAATGAGACATGATCATAATTCAGAATTATTTCTATAGTAACTAAGCAGCAGCAGGATGCCCCCCTCCCCCGATCATTCAGTCAGCCTAATTGCTTTGGCCAAGATGTGACAAACTAGACAATTGCTGTGCAAACAGATTATCAAAAGAGAAAACTCAAAAAGGTCTTCCTGATATCCAATCCTTCAGTCTTTCCCTGCCAAAAACTCTTGACCCACATTACTTTGCATCACTCACTGGTCTGCAGATCTGCTCTTCTGCCTCGGGAACAACGATGACTTTTACAGCAACACACTATTGTATGTGCTCAGTGCAGCACTGTGCGGTTCTGCACAGTACGAAAAGTTATTTATTTTACAATGAGTCCTCAAACATTTACTCATATTATTGATCAAATGATTGAGGGATTGATTAATCAACTAATCGGCTGGTCAATAAAATCAGTCAGAACAGGATAAAATAAAGTCAGTTTCTTACAGCCAAAGGAAACATCAGTGGCACAGAAACAACTTACGAATGAATTAATAATGAAAACAATCACTGCATGCAAGGTGGGTGTTCTTTAGAAGTTATTTCTTTCCCCAAGTCTCAGCAAGTAGTTGTAAACATGACATCACTGGTCCCGTTGAAGGCCACTTTCAGCCTCTGCTGACAGCCTTAAGATTACCTGTGTTAAAAGTACATAAAAGTTTCCTTATCTTCAAGTTGCACAAAGCAGGCGCTTAGGCATGCAGCTGAGTAAAACCTACATTTAACAGTCTGGTAGGGAAGTTTGTTCAACTTGCTTGAGTTTAAGCAACAGACTAACAAACAGTCTGAAAGAGACTTGTGCCAAAATAGATACGGCTGACAGCAGATTCTCAGGCATCATCAGCCAACATAAATGAAGCCAACCTGTTTTTCCATCGTGTCTGGATCAGTCTTGTTTTCTCTCAGTTTCATCATTCCATCAGTTGTGAGATTGCAATCTGTGTCACTAAAGGCTGGATATGTGGTGTTTTACTAATGACAGACATGTCAGGATAAAGTATCTCAAGAAAATATATATTTTCAACCAACCTGTGTTG
>JAUBNQ010000008.1:2375054-2394359 GCA_032353495.1 Ctenopoma kingsleyae | reverse complement strand
GCCAGTAACACCTTCTTGTGTTGAAAACAAGACAAATGTCTGCTGTGCCAAACAATCTATTTAAGAGCATACACCAAATCAGTGAGAGGTGGTGAGAGGCCCTGGGTGTCTGGTATGTCTTTCCAGGGAAATAACCTCTGGCACAAAGATGGATGGTTGCATTTCCTCCAGCAACAACAGCTGTTTGTTTGAAGGAAATAGGAAGTAACTGGGCTGTTAGCACAAGCTGCCAAAACCACCACGGAACAGGCAAAGAAAACTCCACTAACAGAAGCACAAACTTCACAAATTGGAAAAAAAAACTGAGAGCCAATCTCACAAAGAGCAGCAACAAACACACAATGCAGACGGAGAAGATAGAAAAAAAAACAAAACAACTATGCTGCAGTGAAGTTGAGCCATGTCACTAAATGTTACTCATATATTCTGACAGAGCCAAGTACTGCTTTCTTATATGGAAATTCAATTCACAAATTGTTTACAGATAAAAGATCCAAATAATTTTTTTTTTTAAATGGAGGAAAAAGAAAATCAAGACAAATAAATGTATTGATGCCCAAATCTTGTACATCCAACGTGACCATAAAACAGCTGCAGATGTGCAGAACGACCCAGAGTGGACTAATACCACTCGTGGGTATTTGTCATAATCAAAATACCACATATCTGCCTCACAGATTACTACTAACAAATAAATAGCAAGGTACATCATTTACAGATGTGATGACGGTAGGTTGCAGCGAAGACTTGTATCATTTGCTGGCTCCACTGGATTCAGGGATGGCATCCACTAAGAACCGCATAGCTCTACTAAATGCATCTTAATATTCAGGTTAGAAAGAACAAATATCAGCTTTTATTTATACTAATTTTTCTAGTACCAGCAAGAAATACGGGACATTGGGCAGTTTGCAAGGGGGGGGCTTTGGTTGCTCCACTTTCAGCCTGGCTAGCTAATCAATGATGCGGGAGGTCTGCCCTCATTATGAAGTGATTAAAACATCATTTGGAGCAACACACCAGTGCACTTTTGCCATCCCCCAACCCACCCAGCTAAGACTTTGACAGTCATGGGCTGCTGTGTGCAGCCCGAGGCCACTTGTTTTCTTACTTCAGGTGCTTCCTTAAATTAAAACACAGAAGCCAGAAGAATCGAAGTGGTTTTACAGAGGATGTTATGTCTCTGTACTATCCATGGTGGCAAGAGGGTGTATGTAGGGGATGTCTGTATTATCTTAATCTTTGGTGAGTTAATATTATGCTACAGAGAGCTAAGGTTTTTAGAATAAACAGGATTGCAGGGATTGTGGGTGACGCAGCTGAATTGGAGTTCTGGAAGATCTTTGTGCTTAGTCATCAGCTAATAATCCTTTAAAACGATGAAAATCCATGCACATATGAAGCCGCATTAGCTACTCCTTCACAAGAAATATGCATGAAAAATGACAAGGATTCATTTTGGATGATTCATTTTCTTTCCTTTTCATGAGAGATCCTTTTTTGTTGTGCATGCTTCCAAGCTGCCCTGTGGGGAGCACACACAGCCTTCTTGTTACACAAATCAAAGAGTGCGTGTGTGTGTGTGTGTGTGTGTGTGTGCCTATGATACTATATACTGAATAGGTTCTCTCCATCTAAAAGGGTAACTGATACAGGCGTGAGGGAGATGAAAAGCATGAATCTTCAAGTATCATGACTCTGAATGTAGCTTCTTTTTTTTTTTCACAAAACCACAAACAAAACACAGAAACCTCAGTGCATGACTTAACACAGAACTGAAACTAAGCTGAATAAAAAGGTTTCAAAGTTTACAGCAACTGAGGTTTTAATTCTTAAAGATTCTTTCGTGATACATTAGAAACCCCTCTGGCCTTTAAATATTGCTGACACTGCGAGCTATAGGTTCTATTTTTCCCAAAAATTGTTGGACTCCATCCACTGCGTTTCATGAAGCGTAACCAGATAGTCATCCAGCGTTCCCGCTTCGCTGCTTGTGGTCGTGGCGGGTTGGCAAGTGGAGACCTAGACCATGTTCGACAAGGGGTTAATGTTTCTAAAGACCAGCTCAACAAAACCACAGGAAGACAGCCAGTCTGGATGGACGGACCGAGGCCTGTCACTTGTCCAGTTTGTGGTCTGCCACCTCCCGCCATCTTTTTCTTCTTCTCCCTCTTCTCCTCTCTAGCCTTTCACTGAACTCAAAGCTTTTCCTCCACAAATTTACACACTCATCAGCTTGGCTATAATTTCCAGTCCTGCACTAACCACTCCGGGACCACAGGAGGGAAGCCACTGCACGCCTGTTTTTGGAATCATGAGTAATTACAAGCCTGCCAAGGATTCAGATCTAATAGCTGATGATTGGACTTGTGGGAGAAAAGTTGGCAGCGCTGAAAATACCCACTGTATTCACCTTTACTTCCAAAAGGCTGCAGCAATAATAGGGAAACATATGTGGCTAAATTGAACAGCATCTGGGACATACAGTGCAGTGAGTCAGGTTTCTTCAAGTCACAGTAAATAAGTTATTTCTGATCCTTAGTAACAGAGGCTGAAGACTATTGGAATAAAAAGCCACTCCCAGTCAGGACAATGATGGAGGACCCACTTCAGCCACACTGCAGAAGACAAGAGGCAGGTCTGCCCGCTATTCTTAACCTTCCCGTTTGTACTGCTTGATGCAGCATATTGATATGATTTCTTACCAGCTGTGGCCAAAAGGAGTCAGACCTGAAGGCAGAGGCCCATTGGTCTCAGCAGGTAGCCCAGACTGGTCTCTGCTGTGTTAGCTCTGGATTATGGATGACAAGGAGCCTGTAGGGTGACAGGTAATAATTCATTCCCTAGGGGTCCCACACCCTTCACCAAACACAAGTAAACCAGCCAGGAAGAGGTGGGGTGGGTGAGGGTAGAGGGACACAGCCTTCTTCGCAGTCCACCTTGTTTCCCTTTTTACACCATCCCTTCAAGAAGCAGGGCTCTGATTGGGTGTCTGGTTGCCACTGGAAACCAGCCATTATCCAAATGAAATATGAGGTGCCACAGATCGGTGCCTTTCTCAGGTGCAGGGCCAAACAAAGTCCCGTATACCGCGGATGAGGAGCTGAGATTAACTGTTGCTTCCTGAAGAATGGCACTGCACCGGCCCATTCTTTGGACATCGGGAGTTGCACAATACCACTGTGTGCTTGAGGTCTGAGATACGTCAGACAAATTGCTGTTATTGAGGTGCCACAACAACAGCCCATACAGTATCATTCAGTGCTCTTAAGTTCTACTGAGCTTGAAATGGGAACAAAATGAGAGTGAGTGCAGCAATTCAGCAATTTCAAATTCACAGTGGGATTTAATGTAACGTGTCACTATGCTCTCACTGAAAGTCGTTTCTCCCACTGACCAATCCAAACTGCAAACTAACTGTGTGTGTATGAGTGTTATGTGCAGCAATGCGCACTTTATCTTGTTGATGAAAATGGAAATAGGCCTGCTGAATGTCCCCCAAGGGCCACAGTCCTCAGCCCCTGGTTAGGAGCCTATTTCAACCATCATTACCCTGAGGACCATTAGGAAGATGCCATCTGCACACACAGGGCCCCTCCAGTGGGGCCGCTTGTCATTTCAAACTAAAAGCAAGCACCGAAATGGAAATCGGAAATAAAATTACACACTGGGCTAAACGCACCATTAACCATACTAACTGAGCGTTGGACCTATCAGGGACTGAAAATGAGAGCTGGACGAAGAGCAAGCAATTTTCAGCGGTGACGAGGAAATGAATGTACTGCCGGTACTTTGTGCTTTCTCACAACTGCAGCTGTAACTCACCCGTCAGCAGAATGCAACTTTCCTAATGGTGTTATGTTGAATGAAAAAATAGAAAAGAGTTGATTGCTTGTGAGCGTGGGAGACTGCCACAAAAGTGGAACATAGAGCTGTATGCGTATATAATGTAAGTGGGAGTACAGACGGACCTGCTGATAAGTATCAGACAGAGTCAGGCTGAACAGGAGCATCTCACTCCTGGAAGGCAGCAGCACCAGTGACATGTCAAATAAAATAACCTGAAACCACACTGCAATGTCCTCTGAGCCCGGACTGCTAAGTCACTGTACAGCTGCGGCAGAAAACCGCAAGCCACCAGTAGCCTCCCCATCCTGTGATATGACTGCAACAGCTGAGCAGAGCAGGGACAAAGCAAAACCAGAAGAAATCACGAGATCCAACCACACGTTCTCCACCTCGACATCTGATCATGGAGCGCATAGAAGAAAAAAAAAAAAAGAAGAAAAAAAACACATGTACACTCTAAATGAGCAGGAGTTGCCTCTGCTGTTCAATCAAGGCAGCGTGAACCCTAAGCTGCACATACATTTTTAAAATGCCTGCCAAACTTTTGCAGAACAACAACAACAAAAACAGGACCTGCCTCTGAGTCAGGCAAGGTTGCACATATCATGCTGCAACAAGCCAAGATCGAAAAAAAGTACTGGTGTAGTCTATCTCTGTTTGTGCATAGGAGAGATTTATTTATTGTTGAATCTTCTTTTTGCCCCAACGGAAACTAAACACCCACTGAGGGAGATGATGCAGCTAATGTACAACAGGCTGAGACAAATCACAGTCCCATTTCTGCAGAGAGCAGCTCAAGAGCAGCTCTGAGCATCTATTTCAACATAAATAACCACCAGCGGCTCCTGGGAATGTTAGGAGGGGGAAAAAACTCAGGTTTCTAATATCTGTGTGCATCGTAGGCAATAGTGAAACCCAACACAGACTAAAGCAGAAACCTGTTAGAACAATGAGCTCATCTTCTCCCCTGCGAGTCTGGCATTAATACAAAACATTCAGACGAAGAAAGCGTGATTTAGCAGGTAATTTCTCTGCAAGGTGGTGGATAAATGTGAGCTTTATTTTGCACATGCACTCAGATTGATACGTTAATGTTGGCTGCTGCAGGGAGAGACAGCAAATATGTGCTGCTTTTGTCGCGCTAAACGGTCTTTAAGTAGACACAATTAGCCTGTTTCTAATGAGAAATAAATCAATGCATGCACATTCAATTAGTGTTCAGACGCCACTTAAAGAACCACTGTATCACTTATTAATTGATAAGTTGCTGATCACTGTTGCAGCAACAATTAGACAACGCGATTTAATTTGAAGTGTCGACACAGATCTTATAAAACACTGCGAATTTGTGTCAAACCTCATCACGGCAGTTAAATAAATAAATCAATCAGTGTACCATCTGCTGACACATGCTCGCAATGCATGCAGTTGACTCCTAATGCAAAATGCAAAAAAACCCAAGACTCCAAAGCACAGACGAGAAAAAGAGAAAAACAAGAGAACAAGCGGCTGCTCCGCCTAAATCCAACTTAAGCACAGCGAAGGAGAAGTTTACGCTTAAAATACAGTGTGGAAATACAGCGTGTACGTATTTAAAGTTGGTGCAGAACTTTAAACGTCGGTTTCACGGTGAAATTAATCTGTCTGCAGTGCCAAACTTGCAGACTCCAAATGAGCAAAGTGAGCGCAGCTGCAGCTGCAGCAGCAGCAGCATCGTACAAGTCTTCAAGTAGCAGGCGAGCCACTTCTTACCTTACTGTTTCCGTCGTTTCTCCACTCGCACAAAAACACTACGTCCGTCGTCGTCTTCCGAAAGACTCACGGTGGATGAAAAAAGAAGCGGCAAAGGAGAACAAGTTGTTAGTTGAAGCTAGTTGAGCTTCGGCGGACGGTTAGTATTCCCACAGCGCCGGAGCGGGCGCCCTTCACTGCTGTGACGAGACTGGAGCCAGACTGAAAGCACAACACTTCAGCTGCGGCTCAGGCCACGCCCCCAGCGCCTAACTTTGACAGGCGGCGTTCTGTCCAATCACGGAGTGACGTCCGCATAATGTCGTCTCCCGATTGGTCAGCTGTTCGACTGTTTGCGCCTAGCCACGCCCCAGCACGGCTCACTTTTCTCCCAGATGTTGAACGCAGAAATTTAGGAGCCTCGTAACGTCAGCCAGCCAATCAGAGCCCAGGACGGGGGATTTAAACTCACACAGTTTGACTTTATGGGAGGGGCGAACGCTTCTTAAACAAACGTGAAACCACATTATACATACAAATCCCTGTACATTTCCTTACTACACTACAGTGAGCAAAAATAGGATTTTGTCATTACATAAATAATTAATTTATAATATTCAGAAAATGAAATGAATCATTTTCTGTCCAGTTTTTAGCACGTGTTGCATTTGTGTGTGTGTGTGAGTATAATGCATCATAATAACAGTAATGTAATATTTCCTATAAATTCAAAACGTTTGTACTGTCATATAAAGTCTGCTTCTAGATATGTACAGCACATAGGTAAATCTACTATTAATTAATTAATGTGATGCTCTGTGGATTGCATGTAATGCGTGCAAATAGATTGTACATCATTAGTACACTGCTGCTAATGAAATGTCCATAAATCAATATATTAATTAGCTATATAAAATGTCAGAAAATTGTGACAAATACACATCACAAGTTCTGGGAATGCTAACATACATCTTCAGATGGATTATTCTGTCTGACCCGCAGTTCCAAAGTCACAATATGTTCCATTTACATAAAACAGAGAAGCTGAATGTCCTTAAATCTGGAAAACTGGAAATAGCAAAACAGTCTTAAAAAATTACCAACAATGAAATGATTTTTGTTTCAGCCTTACTATACAGTATTTAGTCCGCTCCAAATGCATACCTGCAAATAAATGTAATGCACATTCTCAGCTGTCAGTTTAAATTAACAGTGTTCTATAGTTTTAAAACTATAAGATAAATCCCTCTGTATATAATGCGTGCAGTGAAAATGCAAACTACCCTGAATGCCCCTCAAAGAAGCTGAATATAATTTGAAAGGCAGGGACAAAGTGTACCAACAACGGCTCATCAGCTGGTGATGATGATGTGCAGCATATTCCCAGAAACACTAATAAGACACTGCAGAAATGGCAGTGCTGAGGCATTTGGCCTGACTCTGCATCAGTGTTTGATGATAATCTAATAGATGGCATGGACTCACTGACTCATTCATCTCTAACATTCATCTATTGAATTTCCATTTCAGTCAGTCTTTCTTGCTAAAATGCTCCCACATTATACAAAAAGTAGAACAGTTCAAGTGGTTCCTGCAGCAGTTGTCCCCAGTGGTTATAATACATACACTGTCAGCCACTTCAGTAGTCAGATAAATAAGCGTCTTTCAGGTAATGCTTGTTCATTACATTCTTCTTTGGCCTCAAGCCTCAGAACAGTTGTTATGTCTTTTTGGTTAGCTCTGACTCAACACTAGTACTCCAGTCATTTCTTTTGGCAGCATGATGCTGCCTGTTGTGGTGAAGCTCTTTGTAGACGAGGGAAAGGACACGAGCTCAGAGGGCCATGATTAGTGTGTACGTGCTAAATCTTTGGCCACCCTCAGTTCACCACAATACTCTGCCAGAAATGGGTTTTGGCAGTGAAGAGGATTGATTTATTGACAAGTTGTTCTCCTTTTGAATTATAATAATTCCCCTTTTTCTTTACCACAGCAGTGGCTGCATCCTGAATGCAAACACTGTTAGAGCCTGAGGGTCTCTCTTGCTCATTGTTAACTTCTAAATGTGCAGATTACACAAATGCAATTCCTCATTAGACTTGTGTTATTAAAGGAATAGTTTAAATTTTTGTGAACCATGCTTATTTTTGAGAAGATTATGACCTTTATGTCTATAGTCTAAATATTAAACAGAAAACCTACTTCAGTGAGTTATGTTGAAATAATATGTTGATGAATTGATTCATTTTGTGTCATTTAAACAACATTTTCTGCATTCATTTACTGAAAACTATATTCTAGTAAAATTGCCTCTACAAGCCATTTTGTCTCCACCTTGAGTGCAGAATGTCAAGTCCCCTCCTCCATTCACCTAAAACAAATTCAGAAAGACTGTGTTAGAGGAACCGAGGAGGCTGAAAACAGAACCAAGATTAACCTCTACCAAAGTGGTGGAAATGTCAAAGTGTGTAGGAGGAAAAAGATCTGCTCATGATCCAAATCATACAAGCTCATCTGCGAAGCACGGTGGAGGTAATATTATGGCTTGGGCATGTGTGGCTGCTTCTGGAATAGGCTCATGCATCAAATATAGTTGGGAAAACCACAGCACACTGCCAACTCAGATGACAAAAATTAGCTGGCTTTGCCATTCTTTTGGTGGTGGACTATATATTTGCAGGTGTGTGCAGTTGTTACTGTAGTTTTACAAAATGTTCTATAATACGATATTAGAATGGGAGTTTCAATCATTATTTCCATTTTACACTTTGGTACTGTGGTTTAAAACATCCACCCGTTCATCCTTGATCCTACCACTTGACCTCGTAAGGGTCGCAGTGGTTTACTTTTTTTTTTTAAATACACAACTGCAGTGCAAAATAAATGGTTGATTGTCTAACAATTATGTGCTCATAACTTACTAATTAAATACATGTGACTATCTTTTCTTCCAAATACTGGAAAAAACAAGATGTTAACTTAATATTTATGAAAGAAACTTGTGCCTATTCTGACAGTAATTAAGCATGTGGTAAATAAACATACATTTAATTCAAGCAGTGTTTTTTGTTGGTTCAACTTAATTTCACCAGATATTGTTATAACTTAAAAAGGCTGAGGCAATGGCGCAGAAGATATGGCATAACTATCTTCTAAATGCATAACTGCTTATAACTCCAGGGTTGGCGGTTTGTGTCCTAGTCCCAAGCCCGGAGGGGAGGGTTGCATCAGGAAGGGCATCTGGTGTAAAATCCTTGCCAAATCAAATATGTGGAGTTACCCACTGAAACCTACTGTCATAACTTAAAAAGGTTAAAACAAACTGCTGTGTTAATTTTCTTTGTTAAGACAAAACATTTCTTCTGACAGAGTATTTCCTAAATTATTGAACATTTTATAAAGATAAAGCGAATTCTGGCTATTTTCAAGGAAACTAATTATTTGATTAGTGATCTCTCAATCAAAGAAACCATGAGTTAATCTTAAACCTGCCTTGTCAACTTAATTTTGTGACTTTTAGCAGACAAAGGGGAGTGAACTCCTTGCCTCTTGCCTTCTTATCTCACAAAACCAAGCTTCCAGCAAAAACAACAGAGGTGCTGAGAAATTCTTAACACAATAATTGGTTAGAAAAGGGCAGCAGTGCTGTGGGCTGTCATCATCATTCAAACTGGTGCTCACTTGTTTGCATAGGAACAAGGAAGTTGCACCAGTAAGCTTGCAAAATCTTTTCCAAGGCACAAACAACACTGATGGATATTTCACCAGAGCCTCTCTGGTGAAACAGGACTCTTCTGGAAAAGCCACACGTACATTTTAAGTGAATTCTTACATTGTTGTATCTTAATTTACCCCATCGGTTTGAGGTATCTGAGGTACAGACGTTTGCTAACACTGGACAAAGTCTTATTTTTGCCAGTCAGAGTCACAGCCTCGAGTTAATTGTTTGGTTAGCTCCAGCCAGGGGTTTTCAGCCCATGTTTGGAGATATCTGGTATTTACTCTTGGATTGGACAGACAGATATTCACCTTGTTATTTTAACCAAAATAAAGCAACATTCGGTTAAAATGATGAGGTCTTCAAATGTCAGTATGTCAGTTTTATGCACCGATTTTGCTTATGTACAGATGTTTCACACCAACTGAAGGAACACCCCAAACTCTACAGGAATCAAAAATGCAGTAGGTGTTTTAAAATAATATAGATGTAGACTAATATGTAAGAAAATACTCAACTTCTACAGTATGATTCTTTTACGGTGGCTTCATGTGCTTTGTAGTTTTTGGATTTTTTTTCCTTTTCCAATTCATTGGCAGAGAATATTTTATGTTGTGCAGAATGTAAAGCCCCTTGAGGCAAATTTGTGATTGGGCTATATCAAATTGGATTTGATTTGATTTAGATACCAATGCAGCAGAGAGTCTGTGAGCTATCAGCCTGCGGTCACTCAGACAATACCTGTTATTCTGTCATTCTGAACTGATGTTGCTTTTGGTGCCTTTAAGGAATAGTATATAATAATGAAAAAGCTATGCGGGTGACCATATTCTGCTTTTACCACAGCTAACATTGGTTTCCTTTAACTATAAAAGTGATGTTGTTTACTTTAACTTTGCAATTTTAGTTGCACAAGCTGAAGAATCAGGTCAGCTCTTTGGTGTGTGCAGTAATGGGAAAAACAAAGTACAAAACAATGAAATATGTTTAGAAATGTCAATGAAATGCATGTTTCCTTCAAACATGATTTGAGAAAAAGCACAAACATCACAAATTGTATGTGGTCTTTTGAGTATTTATTTGTCTTCAACTCTTCAGAAATGATTATTGCATTTTGTAAATGTGTTTGTGCATAGTACTATATGGATAACTGTTTTCATTATGACAGTAAACCTGTAATGTATTTCTTACACAATCACTGAACAAAGTTCCGTGCATTTCGTTGAATGCTTAAATCAATATGCTTGCAATGTACTTACGCATTCGGCCTGTATCCCAAATACCAAACATATTAACAAATACAAGATGTTCTTGTGACCATGAGAACTTGTCCTGCAACATATAAGCTATGTAAGGACTGACAATCATGCTGCAGTATATCAACAAATGCCTGCCTTGGGGAGGAAGCATCTGAGTGCAATGACTGAACTTGCCTGTTTTGGAGTCCGCTGCAATGACTCGAACATTCATGCCACTTCAGAGCCAATTATGAGAAACACACACAAGCTATATAACTCATGTTTGGTCCCATGGGCCCTTTGAGGAAGTAAAAGCACTGAAAGCTCAAGTACAGAAAGGCAAAAATATGGGCTATGAATGCAGCATAATGATGACAATGCTCCACAAGGCTTTAGTGTCTCATCCTCTCATAGGACTGCAGAGAGAATATCTACCTGAATTTTGCAGGAAACTGGGCATACCCCATGCCTGTTAATGATCATTAATATATGTAAATATATTAGTGCTAGTCCACTGGGAGCATATGGATGAACTATGGATGTTTTAAATGTGTGTATGTGCCTCAAGGGTGTGCACATGGTGTATGGTAATATATACTGTTTGTATCTTTGTGAATGTGTTTAGGTTCTCTTGAATAGAATAGTATTGTTATTCTGGATCTGTATGTAGATTAAAACGTTTTCTGAAATTCATTACCTATAGACATCAGCAGGTGGTATTTTCACTGTGATGCATCCCTGCAATCTGAATATTTGGATGATTCTGAAAAATTATTTAGTGCAGCATGCTGTATATGCGCTGACAACCTTTCTGAAAGTTCAGAGCTAAGAGATTAAAAAAATCACTTATTTCTACAACGTACAGTTTAAGCATGACAGCTACACTACTACGTGGATAAAGGATTGCTGAGTAACTGGAACACATGGTTACAGTTTGAGGAAGAGTGTTGATCTGTCTCAATGAGACACAAAGTTATTTGAAATTCTAGTGGAGATCCAACATTTCCAAAGACATCACATATGTCAGGCTGAAGTGTGTGTATGTGTAAAAAAAAAAAGTAAAAAAAGAGATGTAATGATGAGCTGTAACTAGGTGATATAGGACATATATGGCTATACTGTATATGGATATTAGTGGGGAGACTAGGGATGGAAGTAATGATGTATGTTAGATCATTAACTGAGCGGTTGGCTGTGCTGGTATAAATAAAACTCACTCGAATATCTACACAATCACATATTATGTGAGTTAATGTCAGTTATATAACAGCTATTTCTGACCAAGTCATTTGTCATTTAATTGGAAAGAGACATTGCATGAGTGCTGATACAGAGTACAGCTGCACTGGGACATCTAACCATGTGTCACTCTGCTTCATAACTTCTTGTTTGACAGATACAGTAGCTTCTGTGATGAACACATCACACAATTCCCATCACGCAAGGTTGTTGAGAAATTTTGTAATAATACTCAAGAAATTCAAATCAGGGTGGTTCACATAGTCAGGGGTGCTCATGTTCTTTCAATGGTTCTTAGGTCAAAATAATTGTATTTCTATATTTTTCTATATAGAAAAAACTGTTTAGTTCAAAGGCTGTACATTTAATTTATAAATGACGCGCCAATGTCGCTCTAGCCCTGACATGTTTTCTTACCTCTGTGGCAAATTCATTCGAAAGCACAGAATCAGAGTATGACAGCGCTCATGAAGAAGGCATATGAGTTATAGTTTGGTTGCAGCATTGGTGAACAGGACAAAGCATGGATCCTCAAACACACTCAAAGTGAAGCTAGCAGCACTTAACCCAAAGCGCTGGAGCACAAAGCCAGAAATACTGAAACATGTCACTGGAGACTGCAAACAGCATATAGTACCACACAGTAGAACTACATCTTGTAGAGATTAGACAACACTCACAACAAGTCTACATTTCCACATGAAATGTAGGCGAGTGAAAATGAAACACACCCATGGCTCCTGAGTGCAACTAGTCTAAATGTATTTATCACCCACAGCTGAATATGAAGAAGTGATGGCTACTTAACATGAGCAGCCATAAGGAGAGACCAGGAAATGTCCGGCCATTTGGCCGTATTAGTGATACACTGCGTGTATCTGGTGTCTGTGTGATCTTAATCCAGTACTCGGATCCAGAATCCCCAGCAGGTTTTTCAACTAAACAAAGATTAAGATAGATTTGGTTGTTGTTTGTTTATCATCTGAGTAAATGTCAGAGGTCAGCTTCAGGACAAATGGAAGCAGAACAAATAGATCTCTAATTCACTCTCGCTCTTTTCTTATTTCTCTGCCAAAGTACTGAGCCTCGGACAGAAATCTGCTGCTGTCACAAAACGCCCACTTGAAGCACCTCACCAACTCGCACAGATGTAAAGACACGCACAAGCTAACCTTGCAGTGTGCGATGTATGCACTGTTGCATGCCAGTGATTTTGTGTTAAGCCATCAAACAGTAGCATATGGTTGGAAGAGATGCCTGTTTAGCTCCGTCTGTTTCAACAATACTAACAATGCACTACTAGTACTGCTATAATATTCTTAAGACGTATTTATCCTTACAGCATTTATGGTTGCTAATGCTTTGTGCTATTAACTGGAGGTTACAGCTCATCTTGAGACGTCAAGCTGCTACCTCATCATCATTATCGCCAGATAACAAATGGTGCTTGTGTTTGTTTTCCTAAACCTACTATCTCAAGATGATCATTTTAATTATAATGGTATTTTGCTGCCTCAAATATTGTTTTATTGTTATAACTTAAAATGTCATCACATCCTCTTAGCACAGAGAAAAACATCCCAGAGAACAGCTCAATAGTGACAGATGGGAATTTCAGAAGACTACATTTAATATTATTGATAATCTCTGATTATCAGTCCTCACAGTGTGTTGTTTGGATGTCTGGATAACGGTTATGATAAATATGAGCACCACAATTTTTAAAACTGCAGTGCAGTATATATTTTATATTTTATACATTGTGCCCATAGACCCAAACAGTGACAAACCCACAGATAATTAGCATCTCTCTCTGCCCCTCTTTTCACCTCTGTGGAGCTCTACAATGTTTGGGGTGACACAATTTTGTTTCCCTTAGTGGAACCAACTTGGATTCTTCTCCTGAGGTGTGTAGTTGATCTCAGTAAACTCTTTGCAGGAGGGGAGCTGGAGGAGATGGCGGTACCCAGTGATGGCGTCTGCCACATGGTCTCTGAAAGGGTGACTGAGGTAGCAAAATACACAGACAATTCACACATTCAGTTCATAGAAATGTCTAGAAATCGAAGCTCTAACAACAGTCTAAGTCCTCTTTTTCCGAACAATCAAAAACCACAGTCAAATAGATCCAAGATCTGCAATGTCTGAAGATTCTCAGTCATCCAGGTCATGGTAATTCTGTTCAATGGCAACTGGACCAAAAACCAGAAACCAACCAGAGATTCAGAACATACAGGACACAATGTCCAGAGATGAAAAACCAGTGTGTAGGAGCCAGAAAACAGAATCAAACTTACAGTACCAAGGGGGGTTAAGGCAACAAGGCAGGCCAGGCAAACAGGCAGAATTGGTACCAGGTAGTTAGACAAACAGGTAAGCCAGCTGGAAAGTCCTCCACAAGATGAGAGCAGACAATCTGGCAAACAGGCAGAATTCCTGAGGGGGTAAATATACTGAGGGCACAGGTGTTGACTGGCCCACGAATAAGCAGGCAGTGAGAGAGGAATCTTAATTAATAATCAAACAATTATGCAACACAAAATATAAATATTTTTTGCATATTCTGTTTCAGCAACTTAACAGTTTGAGAAGAAACCACATAACCTTAACCTTTAACCCTCACCAGCAGGCAACAGGCTTCATGCCAACACATAAGGAATTAGCTTCAGGTTGTTGGTAACTCTGAAGTACAGAATATGTTTAACAGTAAACAATACTTAAGAACAACATAATAAAAAGAGTAACACAGTTCCTTGTGTGAGATTGTAGTTGTTGAGTATGTCCAACATGTACAGTACAGCATGAGTAGGTAAACTGTAGATGAAGCATCCAAGTGTTAATGAGGGTCATGGCAAAGAAACTGTTCCTACAGAGGCAACTGAGCTTCTGTAGCGCCTTCCAGTGGGGATACATACTGAATGGTATATCACGCTGTGCACAATTTCATTCAAAAATACAAACCCAGAATGAAATACTCACACAGTGTCTGACAAAAGGACACTCCAGCAGACACTTGCTGACACTGCAGTTTGAAGTCTGGTCCTCTAGTTGAAGGGCACAGTTTGTGACCACAAGGTCCCTGAGCTGTACTCTGCGGCATTATCGAGAACCTGCCATTCAGACACATGGATAAGTGTACATTAAACTGCTGATTTGTCTGTATTTCTATTTCTCTGTGCGGCAGCCACAGGCAGAAAGGGCAATAAACTGGACGTGCTAAATTTCTGTTCATTCAGTGTTGCTGGGTGAAAAAAACCATTTATGCCGAACTTATTCTTTCCTGCTGTTTCCCCTTCTATTCTTATTACATGGTGTTATACAGTTACCGGTAGACTTGTGAGAAGCAGCACAGGTGACTCCTTCTGTTATATGCATGAGGAACACTGTGGAAACACTTCTGTACCACTTAGTGTTAGAACCGTGGAATGGTCAAGTACAAAAATGCCCACTACTCTGAATGACTGGTACTAGTAAGAATGTTTTTGAGGAGAGTCTGTATATTAATGAATTAAATCAGAACAAAAATACTTGTGGCTATCAATACGGTGTTTCTAGCACATGGATTCAGGGCAGTAATTTTGCCAGCAAGCATCTAATTAAACACTCACAATATGAGTGTTTAATTGGGTGAAGGTGACTCTTTTCCCTGAGGAGCCTCTGGTGCTGCTGCCCTCTTGGCCATCGTGACACAGACATTAACACTACTCGGGTGAATGTGTTTCACCGCTACTGAGCTATACACATCCTAAAAAATTCACCTTGAGGCAGAAAACGTGTCGCCTGCAAATCTTTCTCATCATGTTAGTCAAGTTTCTGCCTGCCCCAACGTCGTCTGAGGTAATTGGAATCCATTCGTGTGACCACATAAAGCAGAGTGAAGACAGTGACATGGTCATATCTGCAGCACTTCCACATCCATAAGACTCTCTTTGCTTTGTAAAAACAGTGTTTTTTACTGTTGTAATTTCATGCTCTGGCTGCAAGCCTCAGATTTACAGCTAACATCTAAACTGTGCCCAGAAAGAATGGTATACATCTTAATTAAAGAGTTATATATTGCAACTTTAAGGCAGGATTTGAAATACCTGCCGTGACGCTGTGGGAAAGACAACACATAGCCTCAATTCAGTATGCTTCAAAAGGAGCTTGTCAGAATGTTTGGATCATCTAAGGGCATCATAAACTTGTGCAAACAGACTATCTGACAATAATGACTTTTATATGCAGCTGTTGTGCAAGTGTGAGGCAGTGTGCATATTTTCAAGCATCACACAACTTTTCTTACTTTGCATGTTTACAACTGAGCTCAATACCATGAATGCCTGTGAGGAGAGACTGTACACAGTTTTCTCTATTTAAATACCTACCAGCTACAAATTACATTTATATACAACTAAACTTATGTTTTGTAGGGAAAATATGTGCAACTTGACTGTTTTCTATTAATGTACTGATGCAGGCGATTCACATGTATGGCATATTGCCACTGGAGTTGTCAGACTATGTACTACATTTGTTTTCCTTGTTATGCGTTTGTATTTTTATTAGTTCTAATTTAAGTTGAACATATGTAGAAGAAATTACACAAAAACAAAACCTTGTGTCTCTTTCTCTGTGTCACAAGACTTTCCTGATGAGTTCCTGAGACTTTCTCTGGACCCTGCCAAAAACGCTCCATACAGTCTTATGTACAGCCATTGTCAGTCTGTAAATAGGCCAGAAAGAGGAAGGAGCTTCAAACAGAATGTCAGAACTGAGCCACCTTCCTAGGGTGGCTGTGTTTAAGTTCATTTTGGTCACCTGTACACAGGTTCTCATTCTTTTCATTATTATCTAATCTTAATCAAAGTGCTTTCGCCTAAACCTAACCACTGATGGAATTGGGGATGCCAGTGCAGTCATTGGTTCTTGTTTGTTTCTACAGCAGGTTTACCTTCAAACTCAACTCTGAAGAAATGAAAAAGATTTACCTGATGTACCAAACAGGGACTTTCTGTCAGGGTTCCATCAAGAACAGAGGGCAGTAAAGCACAAACAGAAAATCACTCCAGCATGAAGGCAAGTCTCCAGGCTGTAACTAAGCCAGGGGGAAGGATAAAGAATCAAAATGGCCTGAAGGCTACATCAACACATGGCAGAAACTAGCATGGACATAAATCAACAGGGGCGGACAGGGCTAGGGCCTAGTAGAGGGGGTGGAACATAGAAATAAAAGGACATGAAAGGATGGGAGAGCCAGAACACAAGAAACACCACCTCAGTCCAGTGGCCAAGTTACAACAGTTAAGAGTCTGAATAAAGAGTAGAGTCCAGAACAAACCCAGGGAGCAGCAGACAACTGACTGAGGCTGGAGGTTGGAGGTGACCAGGAGCTTGTTGCTCAAACACTGATGATGTGGCAATGAGTGCAATTGAGTGAAGAGTATATAAAGGGGGCGTAGAGTCGCTGCACCGGTGCAAGGGTGTGGCTTGTGGCAGAGGAGCGAAACCAAACAAAGGGAGAGCGGGAGAAGGGCAGACACGATGTGTGTAGCTGTGTCTGTGTGAGTAAGAGCAGAGGGAGCAGGGGACGTGGCCAGGTCATGTATGTGTATAAACAAAGACAGAAGGGAAGTGACCAGGTGAAAATGTGTGTAAGCAGAAGCAGAGACTGGAAAAAAGTGGCCAGGTGTGTGTGTGTGTGTCTATGTGCAGGGGCAGAAGGAGGAAAATCAGGACCAAAACAAAACACAGCTTGGATCATGACACTTTCGAGGTCCCGAGTGGTCTGGAGCACCAAGCAAAACAGTAGTCCAGACATGAAATGAGACAGAGTAATATATACTTGGTCCAAAGTAAACGGAGGCCTAACAATAAAATAACAAAGACTCTACTTGTGATAATTAATTTCTGAGATAATGCAGTGGTCTATATCTGATCATTTTATCATCTTGTTTAGGAATATGTAATCCTTGTTTTTAAGTGAAAAATAAAATCGCCAAATAGAAAGTATTATAATTTGATGCAAAAAGCAGGAACACATTAGGATGGCAGACATACTGTCCAGACTTTATTCAGATAGTATTTCTTAATTCCATTAAAAGGAACAAAGAAAGTCTACAAAGCACATCCCTCATTGCAAAGTGCTCCTGTTTTATACATCAATTATAGAGCTGCAAGGCTGCATAATAAAATACTATATACTTCCCATTGAGGCTTTTTCAATCATCCATTTTGATTTACAGTGTAGGCCTTTAGTTGACAAAGTGAGCCACACAGCAGAGTAAGTTTCACTTTCTGCAGTAGATCATCGTCTTTACAAGGAACAACGCTAAAAAGGTCAACGGTTACAACCTCAGCTCTGTGATAGAGCGGTGAAAGGCTGAAGGCAAGTGGGAGAAGAGTGAAGAGCACGTGAGAAAAAGCAGAGAAGAATTAGATGGAAAAGGCGCAGGGGATGTGATTCAGTGTTTGGAGGAGTGGAGATGTGAGGTGTTTCTTGAAAAGATGTCACTATACCAAGGAACAGGGGAGTGACTCCTCTGTTATGACTCAAATAGGAAGGTCAGTCCACAAGCCACAGATGTCTGGATCGATGACCAGACAGGTTCAGGACAGAGGCGCTAAGCAAGAGGCAGCATACAGAACGTGGATTGGTGATGGCTTATTCTATAGCCTAAAAGTTTGGAGTACGTAAGATATCTGAAACAGAACAAAAAACATATTTATCTACTAATCCTACCTTTATTTATGAAGAGACGGGAGCTTCTGCATTTGCTCCAACAATTAAAATGTACAGAGTATAAGTAAAGATGATAAACCATTTTGGTTAGTGTTAGAGAAAAATCGTGTTTTTGTTTCAATTTTAATAAAGAGGTGATTTTAAACGGATGCTGTGATTACCTGAAACCAACCATAGACATTATGCTGTAGTCACAAAACTGGATCTCGTACTACAATATGAGACATTTAGAGTGAAAAGAAAACCTGTTGTTGTACAACTGATGTTTAGGCAGAAGAAGAATCTGCCTGGGTGCCTTGGTATTTGCGACTTGTCATTTGCGTTAATTGTGAACATATGGTCATTATGTTAATAGAAAACATAATCAGGTTGCAATTATAGTATGTTTCCCCCCAAAACATATTTGTGCGAGCAGTTTAGTTGTATAGAAACGTCATGATTAAGAAACCGTGTTGGTGGAGTATGTTTATATGAATGATTGAAAACTCTCTCTTCTCTCTATTCTCTCTTCACGTGATTCTTTGCTTCTTCTACAGGTTGTTGATCTGCTCTAACAGAACTCCTCCAGACGATGGAGGGACGGAAACTCTGCACACATAACTAAATCTTAATGGTTAAAATTTTATGGATGAAATTCTGGCACATCTTGACGCTTCTGTCCTTCTTTAGGATGAAGAGACATAGCTGGAAATAATTTAAATAGAAGTTTGCATTAGATTCATCAGTCTGCAGCTTTCAAACCCCCGTCTCCTAAAAATTACTTTTCTATACAACTAAACTGCAAAAAGTACGTTTTTGCGGGGTGCGTA
>JAUBNQ010000008.1:2319985-2334564 GCA_032353495.1 Ctenopoma kingsleyae | reverse complement strand
TCTACAAAACTCCATGTTGTTCAATGATCCTCCATGTTGAAAACCCAGGATGTGTATTCAAGGAAAACTTTCATGCAGGAATTTACTGTGATTAGAACACAGCATCTCCCATTTTGCTGAGCTTTTACCCACATTACTGAACCAATAATCGAAATGGCTGAACAAACATTTTCTTTCCAGTTTAGTACAATCTTTCAAGACATAATTTTACCAGGTTACCAAACACAGTACGTGTCTACTGAGATGTTTAAACCTTTGTGCTTAATACACAAATTAATTTGTCGGTCACAAACGCTTTCGTTTGTATTGAGGTGTATTATAACATATTTTGAGGATGCCCAGGAGAGATAGTCATTAAGAAGATATAACAAGACAATAAAAGGCAAATGATGAAAATATTCAAATTTGATCAGGAAAAGTAAGCAGCAGAAAAAGCAATTTATTTACATATATTCTATTTTCAATTTTTAGAATTAAAGTTGGAATAAATTGTGTTTTGGTCTGTGGGACTTTGTATCATTCATAAAGAGTATCATCATTTATTGAAGACCAAACACTCATTAACCCGCGTAGTCAGTGAAAACCACCGTCACATATATTACTTTTGTCTTTTCTGTTGAAAGAAAAAAAAAAAACACAAAAAGAAACAATTTCCGCCCTGGTCTTCCTCATGGGCCTTCATAAGAGTCAACAACAACAACAAGCAAATCCTTAATGATGAGTAATTACATCTAAAACTCATATCTGTTTCCTCCCAAATGAGTCAACAAAGCAAATCTCCCGAATAACAAATGGCACCATGCCAGTAATCGTTAAGCTATTATAAGAGGATGGGCTAATTACTGTACATCTGCAGAGAGCAGGGGAGATTGCCATTATTGCAGCCGATTTCCCACTGCTGTCAGTCTAGCTAATGGGAACCTGCACCACAGGCTCCCAACTTTGGTGCTCATTTAATCTCCTGAATAAGTACTGCTTGACCTCCACTTGGAGAAATATGATAAGGAGAACAACTTTTTTTGTCATTTTGTTGTTGTGCTCCTCAGTTTGAACCATGGCAGCGTGCTTTAACTTAGAAGTGTCACGCGGTGCAGTATGTGAAAAGCTCATCAGTAATCCATATAGCCTTCAGATGGCATAAATTTCCACTTTAAACATCCAGCTAATTTTACTCTGAGTATACAAAATAACAGAGCAGGAGGGATGGTCCCTTAACAGTAGAAGACTTAATGTGACATCAGATAATACCTCATTTGCAAGATTAATCACAAAAAACACATTAACAGACTCCTAAGAAAAACTCTAATCACAGATGCTCTTTTGTTTAGATTTAGCTTTAGGTACAAAGGGCATGAATGAACATCACATCACAGACCCATTTTCGATTTCAGGTGATCCATGTGTGCATACGTTTAGGTAAGGAAAGCATTTCAGGCTACAGTTAGAGACAGACAGTGGCTTTGTTTAAAGCAGGGGTTTCTAACCCTGGTCCTGTAGACCCACTATCTTGGTTGTTTTTTGAGCTATTCTGGCCCTACTCACTGCTGACCACCTGGATCAGGTGTGCTGAGTTGATCAAAAGCTGTACAATACCATCTCAGATGAGAGTGGAGTAGAGGGAGACAAAGGGATCTGGTATCTTTCTGTTTCTGCGGGTGCACAACAATGACATAAGCACAGTGTTTGATCCAATGACCATTTAGTATCTAAAATGGGAGTTGCTTGAATAGCATGGAAGTTTTACCCAGGTAGATTTCTCAGATGTTACAGACAGCTGAATGAGGGAGAGCTCTATGGAGCGATGCCACCTCATTTTTAATGTCTGCCTAAAGTTCAAATGAAAGCACTGTTAAATGGCTTCATTGCTTCCAAAATAGGTCAGAGATGGACAGAAAATCAGACTGGATTACTGGAATTCCAGTAACCAAGTTTATCAAGTGCCTGTTAACCAGCTGTAGATGCAGTCAGGGACAGTAGGATGTAAAATGCCCTACACAGAACCACGCTTATGGTGGGTTATGTGTACTGCATTTTAGCAGTATCTACACAAAGCTGGCAAGTAACAAGTAAAGAGTAAATTAAGAAGTAACCGAGCTAGACAACAACCTGTTTTTCATTCAACACTAATAGAAGAACCCAAACAGCCATATTAGACAAAGAGCCTCACCTCAACTGTTTTGCAGCTTTCAGAAGGTTGGTGATAAATGAGATGACTCATAACAGTGAATCATCTGATAAGAAAGATTTAGATTACTGTGGGAGTAGACTTATCTTCATGCTCATAACATGTGGGATGTGAAGTCATGAATGGAGAGCTTCCCTTGGGTGAAAACAATCAGCTGACATGAAGCCTCTGTGTTTAAAGTCTATAGATGTTTCTGTGCAACAAGAAATTATACATATAACCTACTAATCTTCAACTCACTGAGGATAATGGTTAAATGCCGAAACACAGCAACAAGTCAAAAGATTATGTAAAAAAGTCCATGTATTGTGTCATAGCCATACAAAATCAAAATTCATTTTCTGGAGGGTCTTTTATTGACAATCCCAGGAAGTGAAAATCAGCACAAAATAATATAAAGTGTCTAAAGGAAATCATGAGCTGCAGTACAGCTCAGGTTTGCTTCAGCCTGTACTTATTGAATCTAATGGTGCTTACAGTTGACATTTAACCTTAAGAGTGTTAATATTCAAATGCAAGCACTACACACAGTTGCATAGACTACAATGGAAAAACCAACAGAGTGTCCTGGTAAAGTCCAAAACCTCTACCTGAACAGAGTACAGCACACAATCTGCTGTTCTCTGCCACTTCGGTGTGTTTGGCAGAGTTAACCTCAAAGGTCTCTTTAAGATATCATATAATCATGATACAATTCAAACAGACGGATCATTCATTCCACTAAATGTCAAGCGTTACTATCATGTGAATGCATTTACGGACCGGGATCTACAAAGAGTTAGTTACATAACGCAACTAGTGCACTTTTCTGTGACAAAAGAGTAATGAAATGTTTAACATAATTATAGGAATAAGCCACAGAAAAGCAGTTACTGTCCATAACCTTTCGCATTACAGAAAGCAGCTACTTCATCTGTTCATTAGTTCAGTGTCCATGAATAACAGCAGCAGGATGCTCTTTAGAGGAGCACTGTATAAGACAGATATAAAAAACTGAAACAAAGGACAAGGTGAGTCAGCCCACATGGCGTTTCTCTCTCTTCACAGTCTCTTCACAGCCTTTACACGTCACAAAATCAATTAGTTCTTATAGTCTTTCAACAAAGGTCTGATAGTACAGATTCACAGTCAGCACTTTGCTTAACTCATTTATACAAATCACATACAGCAGCTGAAGAAATATTATCACAGGAAGTGACACAGCGCTTCGATGAGTCACGCAAACGTGATCCAGTCTTTAAAAGCACAATGGTCGGAAACTTCCTCCAACTCCCATGTAAATGTCCAGGCTTGTGCAGGAACTGATTTAAAACTAGTGTGGATTACGGCACTTTAATTGGTCTAATCAAAAAAACGTTGGATCTGAAATTTGCTGTGAGCGTTTTAATTGTGAGGGATGCAAATGTTACACATGTTGAACATCATGAAAAAAAGGACTAAGCTTTTTTTAAACATTTATTTAAGCTCCCTTAAGTTAAAGACAGTCTAGAAGGGATTAGAATTTTCTGCAAGTGGGTTCAGTAAAAGAACTTTCTTCTTTTAGTAAGCCACAATGTCGTCAGCCATTGGCCACTGTCTGTGCTGTAGATAACACAGGGAAAAAGGCACAAATGAGCTGAAACAGTGGGAGTCAGTGATCAGTCAGCCCTGCACACACTCTTTCAATCACCTCCTGACTCTTCAGTCTCGTCGTCTCTGCATCAATAAGTATGACTTTGGATATGTATGCGTGACAAAGACACACAAACTTTGTATTTCTAAACTTGTGCTAAATCTCTATTCCCTACTCACTAAATCCCCACATGAGACATAAAAGATGGGGCAGAGATAAAGGTCTGCTTTTGGTGAGTTTTTCCTGAACCAAATTGAGGGTCTAAGGACAGAGGGTGTTATATGTTGTGCAAATTTTAAAGCCCTGTAAGAGAAATTTGTGTTTTTGGGGTATAAAATAAAAACTGACTTGACTTGACTTATGACAACCTGTTCAGTCAGTCAAATTAGTGCTGTGTGCTTTTATTTTCAGTGTTATGTGCAATTTACTGTACTTGCTTTCATGCCATTTTGTTTGATTCAGCTCTCCATCATATTTCTGAACTTTGGGAAAAGCAAAGCTAGCCGTTTCCCTCCCACTTCTTTATGCAAAATTAAACTAATCAATGCCCGATTTTACTGTAGCAACATACGGAGCACACAGACAAGAAGGAGGTATCAATATCCTAATATTCTTACATTCTTTAATACCAAAACATGAACTCCTGAATCTAATCTAGCGTCTTGTGTACAAGTGATCACTGGCATATAACATTTAGCATGGCCACATTTCATCAAAAGGTTTAACTACAAGGACAAACAAACTATCTGGGCTTATATATTCACAGGTTTCTACATCTACTAGAAGTGTTTCAAAAACGAAAAGTGAGCCATATGGTCTGTGTATGGATGTGCATGAAGTTATGGCGAGTCTATGCATGTTTTTGTGTTTATATGAGTGTGTTGGTGTATGTATGTGTGTACCTGGTTCATCTACTTCCCATGTGTGATGCCAGTGACAGGGGCCATAACCCTGAGCCCCAGACCGCTACTGAGGCAGTGCCAGAGGGAGGGAGGCGCCAGCTGGAAAGAGAGGATGGGAGAAATACCCTTCAAAGTTGGAGTGATGATACAGCCATGCAAAGCCTCTCAACACTTTGTCTCCCTCTTCTCATTATCTCTCAACTATCAGCCATGCAGATGGGAGGATATGCACGAGCATCACTCACTCCAAAAGCAAATGAGTGTGAATTTGCACATTGCCTATCAGATTGTTTCGTCTTTCAAAGTCTTGGATTTCGGGCGTCACTTTTCACAGAGATATCGAAAGGCTGGCTGTGAGAGCCGTCTGTGAAAAAACGCACAAATCTTTATCACATAGGTCCAGGTTGTGTTGATCTATAGAAGTCAGGCTAAACAAAGCAACAAGACGGAGCATCCTCTTTGTCTGAATAAGTTTAGTTCTCAGCCTCCAAAGACAAACGTTGCAGTGTTTATATAAATCAATGTATTTATAGTCATGATGGTAAATGATGGGATCTACAAGTGTCAAAGAGACTAAACCCTCCATGATGGATATGTGCAAGAAAAATACTTACTAGTTAAAGATAGAGAGAGATTGTGGTTAAATCTTTTCTGTTAAATTGTCGCACATCAGATATTTTGGTTCTGGGTTCATTTTATATGTTCAACATCAATGTACAAGCGACTTTCCATTCCTAACTAAAATGTGTTGTGATTGCAGTTTAGTTGTATAGAATCACACTTTTAGGAGACAGGGTTGAGTGGTTATAACAATACAGTTACCAAAGAAACTGCTGAGATCATAACTGAATATTGGTGCAACAATCATGAGCAGTCAGATAATCACAGTGTTGTCAACGACTCAAAAGATGAACGAGATTATCTTGATATAACTACTTGATCAGGCAAAAAAAAAAAAAAAAAAAACAATTTAGCAAATTGATGTGATGTATTTTGCATTTTGCATTTTGGCTTATCATGTAATGTATACTGACACACAAAAAAAAAGGTCACACACTTAATACTTCTCGGATCACTTTTTGCTTAATTGCAGTGTGCATTTCACATGGTGTTGTTCCAATAAGTTTAAGCAATGGCATCACATTTATTTCCAGTCATAGTTGCATAAATTTTTCATTAAGATCCTGTATTGATGATGGAATTGAACCACTGCATAACATCTTCTCCAGTACATCCCAAAGATTCTCAGTGGGATTAAGATCTGGACTCTGTAGTGGCCGATACATGTGTGAAAATGACGTCTTACAGTCGCTTACCCACTCTTTTACAGTGAAACCTGGCATTGTCATCAAGGAAGAAAAACATCCATTCATGGAAAAACTTGTGACTTATTTTATGTTTAAATGGCTTCTCAATGTACAGTCTCTCACTGTAGACTGTATGTCTCCAAATAATTTCATGAGCGATTGATCACATAAATGACCAGACACAAAAATATAACCAGCCATTCACTCATATATTGCATTATAGAATTACATGACCCCATGAGAGGGGATTTTATCCAGTGAAATTGCTCTTCACTGAAACTAGATGTCCTGAGCAGAGCTGTACTCCTGGAGTAGAGTTTAATTTAACTGACAGTTATAATGACGGTAATTAATGTGATCAGGCACTACTCTAATCAAAGGCTCATTAGTTTTTAATGCAATAGACTTTATTACAATATTGTTTTTATTTCCTGGCCATGAGAATTTAAAAGCAAAAGGTCAAAATGTAACAAATGAGAACTCTGATAGAATCTGCTAGAACCCAAGGTCACAGGGAAATTTGAGAGGCATTCTTGACTTTGTCAGTTAAATGGACCCTGAGAGGCAGAGGTGAATATTCACCGTCTGGAGCGAGTCTGAGGAAGCTTTAAGTCAAAGGGAAGAAGTGTTCAGACAGAAGGCAGGAAGATGCTCATTAAATTCCAAGTCGAACTGGGAGAAACAAACAGGGAGTCTGAACAACACATAGGCAGCGTGTGTCTGCCTGGTCACTGGGCCTCGACGTCTGAACAGCTGTTGACTCTGTCGCACAATACCAATCGATTAGCCGGCGCAGACACAGTGCGGCGTGGCTGGCAAAGGTCGGTGTATGTGTTCACTCTCTTGCCATGCCTTGGAAATTGGATTTGCATTTTAGGGAGACAAGGGTTTCCTGTGTGTGTGAGGTGTGTGTAATATATTAGATCAGACTGTGAGCTCTGTTGCCTGAGTAACCGCCCTATTGCACAGCGTGTGTCTCAGTGGAATGTTATAGGATGACACTGTATGCTTCTTTTCTCTGCATTCACTCTTCACCAGAGTGTAAAATCACTGTAATGTCATTCGATTAAAGCGAACTAAAGCAACAGACTGTCACACAGACTTGCATTATCTGTATGATAATTTAAAACTGGTGGAGCAATGCAGTGTGTCAGTTTAAAATTACAGAGGCTTCACTAGAATGCAGAACGGGGGATTAATTTTTTTTAAGTAAATCATTCCTTCTTCTTCCTCTCCCCTAAACAGCAGAGAAAGTATGATGAAGTGATGCAAAAAAGTCCTCTGAACATCTTCGCACTCATCAAGAAATCCCATCAAAGCCGTGGAATGAGATTGTGACTGAGATAAGACGATATATGTAATCATACACAAGGATATGTTGGCTTTTTCAGACTGTTGACCAAATCCCTTATGTATGACTTAGTGGTTACTTAGTGAACATAATCCATGATTACTGCTCACCTGGGAGGTGGTGTTTGATATATTTCTGTGGATTAAAAATGGAATAATCAAGCCGATAAAAGACACACTGCTGAGGAGCATTTTTCGAGCAGACAGCAGCGAGGAAAGAATAGGAATGAGTGACAGTCTGAAGGTTAGAGCAGCTCAGATTCTCTTTTTCACTCACCTGCTGGGAAGATTTTAAAGGGGAAATAAATAAACGTCAGTTGAGGTTTTCTGGTCAGCTGATTGTTGAGACACATTTCTACAAGTCTAAGAAGGATCAGATGATCATCCATATTATGTGCCAATAACCAGTGTAAACAGGAGGAGCAGAGGGCAGAGAATCCATTCTTTCAAAATAAAAGACTGTGATTTTCAATTAAATGGAAATAAAATAATTATTTTCTTTCTGTGCAGCCCGGTACCAAATGACCCACGGTCCGGCCCGGTGGTTGGGGACCTCTGATCTAAACCACTTATTTGGTGCTGTTTGGTGGACTTTTTGGACATTTGATGACGTCAACTACGACATGCAAAATGTTTTATTTTTTATGTATTTTACAGTTTCTTGTCATATTAATGCACAATAATGATAATGATATGATTTTAATTTTAGAATTTTAGAAAACAAGTAAATTGGTATAACACAAACAAATGAACAAGAAATGTCCTCAATACTACTACAAATTATAAACAAATGAAACACACAAAAACAAACAAATAAAACACAATGTAAATTTACAGTAGAAGTTGAACTGATGAATACGCTGACCACTGGCAAAAAATATTTGAAATTAGCCAACGACATTTATTTTAGTTTTACTCTGATTGCGTGGTTTTGATTGAGTCCTTAAGATAATGGGTAAAGGCAATAAATTATGTTTTTGTTACTGGATGATGGCTTCTCGAGGCAGAAAATGACCCTAAATGACTTTAAGCTTATGAGAGGTTCAATGTGAAAAGTGTTTGTGTAAAACTGTGTGTAAAACTGCCTGAATTGCATATAATTATTTTTAGGAGACAGGAATATGTGGATGTAGTAAATGTGACAAAAAAGCAACACAGAATTATAGAGAACCTGAGGACAGTAGTGGAGCACTCTGGCTGACAAAAGGAGCCATTTTCTAGTGCCAGACTCTGAACTTAATTCAGGGTGAAAGGTTGATGGTGTCTATGGTACTGTAAAAGAAGACGGGACGGAGAGTTGAGGAAAATGAAAAGACCAGACTGTAGATGTGTGGTGCATTTTTCTTTTCTTTTTTTTGTGAGGCATGTCCACATTATAATCATGATAGGGATATGTAGAGCTTTGACAAAATACAAAATACAGTGTGTGCAAAATGTAATTTTCTCTGTTATTTGAACATTGGCAAATCGGTCTCCCTAAAAACATGTCACCAGCAATTACTGGTAATTTTATAGTGAGTGGAGATGGAAAAATCATAACCAGTGTAATACGAACATAACAGCTTACGTGTTATTTCAGCTGAAACCACAATTCCATCAACAATGTCTTAAAGCCTCCAAACTCAATTCCAATGAAAGACACTGGTTTCACTACAAAAATGACAAAATTCTGCACTTCCCAAGACTCTGGAAATCACTTCAAGCTTGTCTTGAGGCTCAATAACAGTATAATAAAGTCCAAGATTTCAGGCTTTCATGCAAAGGAACAAAAACCAGGGGAACAGGGTCAGAAACTTATGCAGTGTCAAAATCAAGTCAAGGACAAAAGCAACAGCTACCTTTGATTATACTGCGTTTTTTTACATAGTGAACTGGGAATTATATTAATAATAGTCCACAAAAGCAAATATAACTAACTTGTCTTACAATCATTTCATTAACTAGCTCCAAACACCTGTTGTGTAACACTGCACTGTAGAATACCTTCAATTATCGTGATGAGAAAGATATAATGAAAACAAACCTGCTGGAGAACAACATAAACTCTGAAGTAATATAATCACAATTACAAACTATTCTACAAAAGCGATTCATGTTTAGTGAATGCTTTGTGCCAGCATTTTCCAATCACTGTTTTACTGAGTGAATTCTCAAAGCAACATGAGATGACTGAGTTTCAAACTGCAGGTATGCAAACTAAGCAACTAGTGACTACATACTGTACGGATGTTGAAAAGTGCTGCTGATGGGAAGGGATTCATGGATCGTTTGAGCATCGTCACCCAACCATATATGACTACATATGTTGTTTGTCCCTACCCTCTCGATACGACCCATAGAAGCTTTTGTTGAAAGCAGGTGTCTGTTGCAATTGCATCATTTTAGCACACGGCACTAAAATGGTGGCTAGTGTTACAGCTTTTTGGGGCGATCGTGGCCGAGCTGGCAGGGCGGTCGGCAGTAGTCTTCAAATCCCAGGGTTGGAGGTTTGCTCGCTGGTTCCCCCCTAATTCTTGGTCACATGTCAAAGTGTCCCTGGACAAGACACTGAACCCCGAACACTCGGTGCCTCAAAGGGGCAGCCTGTCCATAAAGAATTTCCCCAAGGAGATTAATGACGTATCAGTTATTAATTATAATTATTATTTTCATCAAAAAAGTCTAAAACGCTGGATTATAATTGCACAAACAGCAATGTGCTTGGGTGTAGGCACAAAGACAAACGGGTTAGGTTTAGCCACTACATACACATGGTCAGGGTTAGTGAAAATGCCATGGTTTGGCTTAAAATAATTGCTTCATCAACACAACATCTTTGTGGTTACAAGGACACATCAGTTGTTTCACAATGGGATCAAACGTCATTATCCTGTCAGAAAGTCCTCAGCTTTGTTGACCCAACCGCAAAACCCCAAAACCTCCTCCAAGAGTTTGTGTGTCTAAATACTATGTGAACTTACCACATTTATCCTCTACACCCCACCCAATGTTAATGTCTCTTTTTGTCATTTTCTGCTGCTGTTAGAAATGCAGTCCTATGCAGTTAACAGTCTCATTCTCCCAGAATGCACCACAGACACAGCCAGCGCCAAGAAAAGATGCTTGTTGACTGCACTGACTCCAAAGTGTCCTACTCTGTATCAGAAATACTGCGATGTGGACTAGCACTTTACAGACAGACCCCAGAAAGAGAGTTAAACCATGCAGCATCTGTGGGGTAGTGGTCACCACTGGAATTGCAGGTCATGTAACTTGAGTATGAGTGTGTGCCATCTTGGAACAGGTCTCCACACCGTTTCTCTTTACTTTACTCTAAGAACAAAGTTCTTCTTGTTTTGGCTGTTAATATTGGCACTGAACATAAATCATGTGGAATCGTCTGATATGACTGCAACTAGCAGGGTCTGCACAGTTGCTGGGTTTCCTTTTGTGACACAAGACATTTTGATATCAGTTATTTGAAGGTATCTGAAGTTCTACAATTTGTAGTAACTTGGCAGCTAAAGCTGAAGTAAACCAGGCAGATTCAGAAAAATTAGTGAAGCCCAAACAGAATTTAGAGTCTTTCATAACAATCCAAATCTCAAGAGAATGCACAGATCTGAGCATCACACTTGCCTTTTATGTTGATGAGTGTAAACATTTATTCAGTAAATTAAAATATACGACCACAGTGGTAGTACTGCTAATGAGTTAGCTATAGTCTACATTGCCCTGATGGTCACCATGGGGAGGCACAGTGGGGGTGCAGCTGGCTGTCAAAAAGGCATGCGGTGCAAAGCTCCCACTGTGCCCTCATACAGCAGTGATGAAGTGGCTCCATCCATCTTGTTGGCTCCCAGTAAAGAACAGGCTCATTTGGCGCTGAGCTGATGACAGATGGGAGCGACCACAAGCTTTTCTCAGCAAAAGGCCGAGACCCGTGGCTCTCAAATCTGTGGACTGAACTCTCAGTGTTGGAGGGTGCAGCGACACCGAGTCATGAGAGGGTACAGATACTCTGAGAAAACGATGTCATTTGTTGAGTTTGCTGCTCTCTAATTGTATTTAGCTCGTTCAATATTACACGCTGCTTTTCACGCTGTTCACGCTGCTGCTGCTCACATGCAAAATTAGACCTTGGATTCCCAACACACAACTTTATCACTAAGACGGTAGATACTAAGAGTCATAGTATGAGTCATATTTCTGCACTGACATTGTCACATGAACTTACAGGACTTTACTGCAGGGCTCAATATGCAATACACAATATTATACTATTTTATGATAAGTACTATTTTATATTAAGTGGTGTAGACTGAAAGCACAAAGTGGCATCTCTTTGTATTTTCAGAATTTGTAAAAAATGATGAGCAGCTTACTATATATTACATATTTAACCTTGGTAGCAAATCTATGAGCTTGTGCTTATGTATAGCGATGCTTTAAGCTAAATGCTAACCCATGTTAATTTAGATTGTTAGCATGCTAACATTTGCTAAATATTATTTATGTTAAAAATGCAGCCTAGCTGAGCATGAGCATAGCTAGTTATATCATCAAACCAAATCAGCACTTTAGAACTGATACTGACATTAGATGAAAAGTTAAGAAAGTTTGAAACACTATGTAATGTTCACTGAGACATTACAATCAAAACTACAAAGGTGAACCACATGGTGGCGCTAGAGGACAGTGAGGGGATCACCAAACTGATAAGGATATATCAAAATAGCAACATGATTATGTGTGTAAAATGTCATGGCAATCCAGTTGAACTAGTTAAGAATAAAGTGGTGTACCATCTGCTCAACATGGCCCTCACTAGAACCACGACAGGTCAAATAATCATAGTCACATTTTATAGCCACAATTGATCATTTTAAAATAAAACAGCATTACATTTACACTTATATGAACATAATTTCAAAGAAATAATTTGCTCTGATGTTTGAGCCGTGAATGAAACATCTTCAAGTGATGACTTTTTGTGTGTAAGTGTGGAAGTGTTGGGCTGGACCCTGTCAACCAATACTGAGCCACGGTATCGACTAACTCGATATCGGCTGAGTCTGAAGAACTGCTGGAGGAGTATGTCATGGGGTGTTTTGAGGACGTTGAAGAGATCATTCATCAAAGATACACAAAAGCGACTCCACACTATTCCGCTGGGAAGTGTTTTCACAGTACTAGTACTGCAGAAGCCTTTCAGTTGACGTATTACTTTGTCTGGATACAACCTTTTGATGTTTCATGCTACATTAAGTGACACTGAACAGACCTGTGTGAGTTATGAAAACTGTGGCTGTGTGCATGCTCTGTTCCCTGCAACATTACCCTTGATGTCATAGCAAAAAAAAAAAAAAAGAGCAAAGTGCTACTTAAAAAAAAAAGGGATCGCTAATGGCGTCATCTTATATTCAAGACATTCATAGCCTCCGCAAACATCATCTGTGTAATTACACCCCTCAGTTCCACAACACTGAGAGTGTGGCACTAATTGCTTTCTGTGAAATTGCGTTACCTTTCTTTGGGTGTCTTTCTTTCCCTGCAAGAGATAATGGAAATGTTGTGTTAACCGTCTGTACCTAGCAGACAATCCAGAGTCACTCTGTTTTTCTCTGATCATACAGATACATGTATGTAGCAATTTAACACTTCTAAGCAGCTGGAACAATGTCTGAGAACTATTAATGACAAGTTGTCGGTGAGCAATAGGTTTTAAATGCAGTGTGCCATGGGTTCATTACACTGTGCAACATTTTTTACTCTTGAAATTACATTATAGCTCCATAGTCGATATGAAGGATTTGATGAATGTCATTGCAGGCTCCTGAAAGTCTCCCTTCTGCTTAGACACACACACACACACACACACACACTTGCACAAGCATCCACATGTATATCAAATAATGAGGTATAATTTATCTTCTGATGAATACTGATCATTTATATTCATTTGTTCACCAAGAAAATATGTAAATGTATTGACAGGATGAAGGAGAAGCAGCTGTTATGAACTTTCTTTTTCGTGCAGCTGTGCACACACCACACAGTAGAAAGCACAGTTCAGGTCATTGTTGTCTTTTATAGACATGTTCTAACATTTGAACATTTCCTGTGGATGTGCCACCGGTAAAGTGATAAGAAAACAAGTGTGTTCCTGCTTTTGTCTTCAAGAAATCTATAATATAGTATTGCCAGTGGGATGGTCTCAGGTTCAAACTAATATCTATTTCCAGTTTCATGTAGTGCAAATATAGTCTAAGGCTTTACACATGCACATGGGCTTTTAGCATTGCATAATTAGTATACACTCAGTGACATAAACACCTGCACTGTGTAATCTAATCCAAAATAACACCCCGCAATTAATTCTAATTAAGGTCTTTAAATTGCACCATAATTGCACCTCACAGGTTGTAAGCTGTTGACATCTGATGTGTTTACATCGATTCTCAAAGACACAAAAAAGACCCAATTTAAAAAGGACCAGAGAAAATCAGGCCCTAGTCAAAGAAGACTAACAGTCAACCGAACAGACTCAAGTAGAGAGTAGACAACCAACACTGAGAACAGAACACTATGCTACCAATTAACACACAGTGGTGGTTGAAAAGAACAGAAATACACATCATGTTTCCTGAACTTGACAGTTCACTCTCCCTGTCTGCCTCAAAAACACAGTTTTCTGCTCTGATGATTATGAAGCACCAAATTATCTGACACTTAAATCCACTTCGATTTTATACATTTTTGACACATCTAGTCCAAACCCATGGCACTAAAACAAGTCGAATGAATTAACTGAAATACATGGTCATTTGGACCCAGCCGCACACGGGCCTTGGGCTGGATCTCAGTTTCTTTGTAGGGTATTTTACACACATGTCTGAGTAGTGATTATGGCATCAGTGTTTCACACAATGTCTTTTGTCTTGTCAATGAAAAAAAATATCATCAAGTTTTTAGTTTTATTTCATCTAGCATTTGTTGCTGAAAAATCTGTATATATATATAATATAACCATTAATACTACTATACTAGTACATACCTACTGTACCACAGATGCTGGGTTTTGAACTGTGCTAATAACAAGTCAGATAGTCTATGTCTTTTAGGAGAGGATGTGTCCAGTGTCCAGCGTCTTATAGCAACACATTAATTAGTAAGCTACACTCCTGCACGCCCTCTCAGATCTGCAAATGAGAGGAGACTACAAATTCCTTCTTCACGGGGTC
>JAUBNQ010000008.1:2299431-2311900 GCA_032353495.1 Ctenopoma kingsleyae | reverse complement strand
AAACCAGGTAAATTCAAGTATCCCAGGTGGTATCAGTAATGGCAGAGAAAAAGTACAACAGGCAGCAGCTAAACATTGCATAGGCTTATAATGAGATGCCAAATCACTGTAGATAATAATTCATCACCTACAATCTCCAAACTCATTCACTCATTTATGAGTTATTATTAGTTTTCTAATGGCAGAAACAGCTTTCAGCCACTTTAATTCCTCATATGTTTATGGTAAAAGTTTAATTAGCCATTGGTAAAGCTAATAAGACAGACCACTTTACAAAAAAGCATTTAGATCTCAGTCCAAAGAGACAGCAGTATCCTGATGTACTGATTTTAACAAGTGCAGTCTAAAATCTCAGTGAAAAACCACAGAGCAATAGGTGACAACATGTTTGTTTGACCTTCAATCATCTTTTCAGATTGGGAAATTATGATAATTATCCAATAATTGTGCTCTGCTCTAAAAAGAGTATGGGGTAACATTTTGTAAAATCAAAAGTAAATATGTTTTTTTTTTCTCCACTATGAGCATAACAGACATGCACACACTGTGCACTCACTGCACGAGCACGCTCACACAGAACAATCATGAAATCTCACACAACTCCATGCTTATACACACGCACAAACACACACACACACACCAGACACAGAGAAAACCCACAGAAATAAACACACACACTCACAATCCCTCAACCAGCCCTGCAGTCGAGCACATTAAAAAACAATTAGGCATCTCTGATTTGTCTGTTTTTTTCGCCGCCTCGCCTCAGAAGCAACCCGCAGAGTCCAGCTGCTTCCCTCAGGCCTCTGCAGAAGAGGAGGGAAAAGAAATGCGCCTTCAAGTAGACACAGAGACGGAGGCGTCCGCCAACTCAGCTACGGTGAAGTGGGGGAATGAACTGAGGTGGCATCTTTGAGTGTGTAATGGCAGTGGAATACGCATTCATGTGTGGTAAGTCCTGTTGGGCAGATACTGTTGTTGTAAGCTCTCTAATTATGTTGCCAGGCAGGCTGATGGACGGACACAGAGCATGCAAAGCCTCCAGAGAGGGAGGATTTAAACAACACAGAAAAACAACAAATCGGCTTTATGATCACTGATTAATCTACTGGTCAACTCTCAGTTTTCTTTTTGTTTGAAGGACGGGTGAAGGTAGCTAAATCTCACTGGTTTCAGGAAAAAGTGAAATGAAAAACAGAACAGAACAATGAGAATGAAAGAAGCACTTTTTTCACTCCCTTTCTTCTGTTACGTTATTTCCCATCTTTGCTGCAAAGCAGCAATCAACCCTTTGATTTCCAGAAATCACCTGGCACTCAGACAGCGTGGGCTGGACAGTGACGTCAACGTTGCGCTTGATGCTGCAGCTTTGGATACGTTTCATTCACAGTTCGGTACATAACTGTCACTTCAATGCAGCTAATGAAAATATGCTTTTTGTCTGAAACCTCAAGACACACAAGTGGTAAAAAAACTAAATGACATAAAACAAATGAATCATCAGTCTCAGGAATGACTGATTGATTATCGTACTATTAATTGAATGACTACTGTGGTAAATAATATTATATGCACATATTATTACATCTTCAGTCAAAAATAACACAACTGGTGTTTCAGGGCTTGAATAGAAAAACAACCTCTGGATGACAGCTGGTAGAATCTTTGAGGTTTTCACATCATTTAAGTGATATAGGTTCTATCTATTCACTGTACATACGCAAACTAAAAACAACAGACTTTCAACCCAGTTTCCAGGCATCTTTTCACCTGGAAATCACAAAGCCTAATGGGTTATAATACAATTTATAAGTGATGATGTTTAAACTCTCAGTTTGTGCCGTGTTTGGGTAAAAATCAAAGTTAGAGGCTGAAACTGTGCTGGCATTTTAGTCACGCTATACAACTGTAAACAAGATCCAAACCCAACTTTCCGGGGTTTTACGCTCGTAACCACAGTGATTCTGAGCTCTGTGCGATTCCAAATGTGGTCGCTCTACACTCAGAACTGCACCTGAACGTCTCCTGTGTAGACACAGATGGAGCACTGGAGCTGCAGCTGCTGTTCTGTTAATAAGAGCCTCATGCTGCAACTTCTGTGTGGACATGGTGTTTGTGCTCAGTCGAGAAACAAATATTATTTCACCATACCTTATCTTTCCATACACACAAATATTACCATACAAATGTGATCAGAGACTTTTATATTATAGGCAATAACACGCTGTTCACAAACCTCTAACAGACAGACATAACTAATAAAGTTAAAAATGGCCAAGCTAGCGAGGGAGCATGCACAAAACCTGGATTCATGAAGAGAAATCTAAATGAAATGCAAGCACCAATTTATATTATTAATAACGTGCTTTTCTTATTACTGCGTGAGGTTTGAAAATATCTGCCGTGGAAAATCTCAACAAGTTTCCATTCAAATCTAGTAAAAGGTATAAATTTCCAGAAAATCTTCATAAGAAATGAAAGATATTTGCATCCATCACTGCTGTAAGTATTAGAAGTTGGGTATCGTATAAACAGCTGGTGTCACTAAATCATAGGAGATGAAGAGGACACCAGAAGATGATGAAAACAGCCAGTAAAATCTCAAACAATGGAAAACTAGAGTATGTGGAAATATGACATTTAGTGTCTGTTTGCGTGCTCTATTAACTAAAAGAACGGTGTCACGACAGGGTCCTTATCAGTCCAAACACATCTGAGGATCACATCTGGCACCACTTTTCACCTCTGCATGGGGGTCATACATACAGTATACACATATTTTTTTTAATGACCATATTTCCAGTACATTTTTTCTAAATATGGTAATAAAAATCAAACATAAATCAACATACAACAGGCGGCTGGAAAAGCACTCACTTGAGTTTTTCTTGGATTTTCCATTGGAGTCTGAGCTCCAGCTTGTGCTGTTTGGTTTCCATCACTGCTAACTACTCCTGCAGTTGTTTGAAATAGTTGAAAAACATACCATGTACTGTGCAGTAGACAACTACTTTCTTTCCCTAGGACAGAAGAGAGAAGTGTGCCCAGACTGAACAAGTATTATATCAGTTGCCAACAGAGAGTAAGGCCTTTAATTTGGCTGGTTAGTGCTTCCAAGGTCTTCAGCACTTTGAAATAAATTTGAAAAAGAGGGCAAATATTATTGAGAGTCAAGCTCAGGGTCATTAATATAATATTTCAGGTGAGCATAAAAATAAAGTTTTTTTATATTTTACATTCAGCAACTGTCATCATCACAGGAGACATTCACACTGAAAGACGGGTGAATGCTCTGTGGTTGCAGATTGCTTCACCTCTGTTGTCCTGCTCCACCAGCAAGCAACTTGGAGGGGGATAATCCCCGCCAATCAATTACCCTTCACAGCCAAAGTCATCAGGTGATGCCCGCTGGGCTTATTTCAGCAGTTGACAATTCAAAGGGGGGAAAATGAAGGGAAACGTTTAAGTGTGCACAAAGCTGAATAACCTACTAATGGTACACCCTTTGTGGTGAATCCCATGTGACCCCGACACTCTTGAAATGATGGAAACAGGTGATTTAAAAGTGGCTGGCTACTTTCAATTGTGCTGCTTTGTCGCAGTTTCTCTCAAATTAGATAATTTGGTGTTAAGGAAAAGCAGGATTGCAACACCCGGAGTCGATAAATGACCTTCTGTTGCAAAACAACAAAGTTGGGTCACTCTGCAGTCACAGGACGCAGTGCTGCCATTTGGATCATCACTAGTGAGTTTGGCTACTTCAGGATCCAGTCATTTTTTTTGTCATTTGGCAGAGGTCCCCCTTAAATCACCCAGTGCTAATTGACTCAGTCCAGCTTGAGACAAACACATGGGAGCAAAGTGAGTGTCCCATCTGACTGGTGGTGCTCCCCCTCTGGTACACTCTGTCTGTATTTCATAATCAAGGACGACCACACCAGACTGAAGAGACAGAGGAGATACAGTATGTATTGGAGTCTGGCTGATGGCATTCATTTCAATCGTGGCCAATTTATTCTCCCAAATAATACAAGCACTAATCTAATAATGACAAGGAAGGGAAATTGCTTCTCACCAGCACTCTGTCGCACAAGCGTACACTCAGCAAAATTAGCGTATGTGTACGAGTGTGCATATACGCCTGCACCGGGTGTGCTCAAGTGTGTTGCAGTGTCGTCTACTCTGCGAATGTATGCACGGATTTTGTCTATAAATTTAGTTACAGTTTGCATTTGGAAAGATAGATTATAGTACGCGTGAGTGTGTGTGTGTGTGTGTGTGTGTGTGTGTGTGTGTGTGTGTAAGAATGTCAGGCTGAAACTAATTCTTCTCACCATTATCATTATGAGACAGGGTGAGCAGAGCTGAGAGGGGATTACTGTCTTAGTCATCCTCTACATCACTTACTTTAATAAAACTTCAAGCCTGTGATTACATTTCATATGCAGATACAGTATGCTGTGTGAATAGACAATGAGTGGTAAGACAAGGTTAACTCCAGTGTCACTCCACATCCCGTGTTCTCTTCGTGTGCGAATGTGTGCTGATGCATGTGTGCATTGTGCAAATGAACACAGTGCTGGAAGAATTTCTCAAATCTTTTAAATAAGGCAGGTAAAAATAAGAATACCTCGGGAGGAAATACTCCATTACGAGTGGACGTGTACTCAAATCTTTAAACCAGCAATAATTAACAGAGAGGGCTACAGTTCTTTGGATGGATGAGTTGTTACTATACTCCTGGACTAGTTTTCAAAGGTCAGTCACTTCTGGATTCACTGTTGTCCCAAGTCTTTTCCATTTGTGATGGTGTCTCTCACTGTGGATCTGTCGAGTCCCAGAGTCTTGGAAACAGCTTTGGAACCCTACTCAGACAAACAGTTCAGTAGGTTAATACAAGCGCAAAGACGTAATCAGGAGGGGGGGCGTCAAATTGTTTTATAGTGTTATAGTTACTGAAAATTTCCTGCGTACTGTAAAATATATCTTGTTTCAACTTAAAAATCTGATTCAAAGAGTTTTCTGAAAACGTCTACAAAGGTAATTAGTTCTTTTAACACAACTAAAATGTATGTTGATTAAATATTGCATATTGTCTCACTTTGGTTAACTTAGATTTTCTTCTGTTAGCCACAATGTACAAGAGTCAGAACAAAACCATAATGTAAATCTGCCCTCACTGACATATAATTTCTACTCATAGTGGGGTCTAGTTCAGTCTGAAAACACCTTTATTAACATGGAAGTATTAAATATAGCTGCCTTAAGTAAAAGTAAATGAGTATAAGCAGTAAGGTACTCAAATATGATTCCTTTCAGAGTCTTAAATTAATACCATTAGTTAAATCATCAAAAACTCGGATATGAAATAAAATCCCCAATACAGCGGATTTCCTTCTCTCAGATCAGCCGGGGGTATCTTTGTCCTTCTTAAAACGGTAAAATGTCGAGTTTTAATCCTTTAATTACCACCAATTCTGATCCCTCAACCCCTGAGACCTAAACCTGTCCTAAACAAAACAGTTTCAAGTTTCACTAGTTAGCTACACTAATATGGAAAGAAGGGACAGAATGATTTGAATCACCAGTCAAACATGAATGTAGTTGAAATACAAACAAGCAACGGCAAATAAATGTACTTAGTTACTTCTAAGCTTTTCTCACACACTCACATGCTGGCAGGTATTTCTTCCAGTCTTCCATCTCATTGCTCACTTCTTTCCCTTGATACTGTGCAATTCTCAAAAATAGTACAATCATGTCAAACCGACCTGCCTGCATCAGTCTTTTTGACGTGCCTCCTCAGTGTTCTGCCCTCGTGTGATTTTGTGTGTGTGTGTGTTTCAAGCATGTCAGGCCTGTCTCTGTGTGTGTATCATTCCCCAGACACACCTCACAGGGAGAGGGAAAGGACTACAGCAGCGCTGACAGTGCATGACTAAATGCCCCCCCGTGAACCTGCCTGAATGGAGCTGACTGCTCCAATGAGGCAGGGCAGACGAGACAAAGCACATGTGGGAGAGGGACCAGAGAGCGATGGAAGAGGCAGGGCTGGATGTGTCAATCTTCCTCACTGGGGGACAAGGAGACTTTGTGTTGAGGTTAAAGGATAGGAAACTCAGCATTGACCCGGTCAGAATAGGACAGTGAAAAAACGGAACTATTGTTCCTTGATTTGGTTTCGAGGGCGTTTTGTTTCATTGGCGGAATGGGAAGCTTGGTGACAATGAGCTTGATGGATGTCTGCGCCTCTGCCCTCTAACATCTGTGGATGATTATTCTTTGTGTCGTTCTTTTTGGGTATTGTAGAAAATTCTAGACAAGGAAAGGTTTGATTCTTCATCTGATGAGTCTATTGTTCACAGAGAAATTCTGACAGTTTTTCTCACAAGCTGAGGCCTATGTCCACACCGTCATCTCCCGATTTTAGTTTTTATGTGCTCAGAAGATTTAGCAGTTGGTGTAAGACTAAACATTTTGAAACATCACCTTCTTTTGTTCGTGCAAAGTCAAGTGGTGGTGCTTGGAGCCAGTGTTTGGGCAAGACCACATTGAACTAATCAATCAACTAATTCAGTTTCTCGCTGAAATTGGGTAATTATCCCAGAGCCTAGTGGCAAAATCAATCCTGCTGATGATTCAGACTGGGCCAGCCACACTCCAGATGATTATAAAAAGAGCTTGATTGGGTTAGAGAAGGTGTAGACTGCCTGCTGGCATTTCAGAAAAACAAAGAACATTGTCCAGTCATTCACGGTCCTAGATATTAAATGACACTTTAAGCAGTTAATTGAACATCTATTTCTTGTGTTTAAGTGAGGAAAATTGCAGTCACGGAAGCACTTACCTGCTGTAAATTGTAAGTGGGAACGTTGTAAGTAGGTTGGCTGTGCACAAGTGTAGAGCAGAGAAGACGTGTAGAGTCGGAACACGTGAAACATAAAAACGTTTCACCCACCTGCACGCTTGAGTTGATGCCATCAGGTCCTCTCAGAGAAAACGCTGAAGTGAACGTTGTCAGCACTCCCCGATGGTTTTGCTATTAAAAAGCAAAAGAATGCATTACTTCATGTATTATTCAGTTTAGATATATAATCATTTTTCTTCCTAGGCTTTGTTTACAATGGAAGTTATGTTTATTGCAACGTGTGGGTTCATATTTTATTGTATTTCCTTCGCAGGCACCAAATAATACAACTTGACTTTTTCCTGAGACCTGTCACTTGGGTCATGCTTCAAACTGACACAATGCAATCTCAATCTCATTAGCAGAGAAGCAGAGGCACGCACATTTTGCTGCATGCTCTGTTGGCAGTGGACACAGATTTGCTGTTAAAGATAGCTGTTTTTCGTGTGTGTATTTTGGTTTATTCATCATTTTGAAGCAAACAACCATTTATGCAAATAGGATCCAAAAGCACCCCATTCAGCAGATTTTGAATGGCCTTTTCCTTTCCTCGTCTTCTTTCAGGATCTTTTGTGCTCTTTGTGTATTTTTGATAAATCAAGTAAAGCTATAGGCTATGCATCACTCTGTGTCATCTGTCAGCAGGAAATAAATGGTTAGTTGAAGCTTTACTCAGGGCTTTTGTATCCTGTTCACTCTGAGGGCAGCTACTAGAGCAGGCAAGCAGAGATGAACAACAAAGACAAATCTGATTTGCAGTCTCCTCTGAGAAATTCATCTGCGATATTAACATCTGATATCTCAGACATCGCTTCGTATGTGTTTATCAGGATAAAGTACACTCTAAACTTTCCCAGGGCGTACCACTGAGTCAGGATGGAAGCAGGGGGAGAAAAATCAATAGAAAACGGTGGAGTCTGTCGCAAATGAGGGAAAAGAGATTCATGCAGCAGTCCACTAAAAATAGACAAAACCCCCCCAAAAAAGTGTATAGAAGCCAGGCTCCTCAGGGCCTCGCTTGAGCATCTTCTGATACTCTCCGTAGGCCTTTAAATCCCTGACCAATGCAGAGCAGGCCGCCGCCTGCAGCATGCCGCTCCCATCCCTCCCTTCCACCTTATCGTTCATTTCCACTCCCGTCCTTGGAAGGTCACACCGTCTTCACGTCCAACTCCTCTCCCTTACCTCCCTCCACTCTGTCTCTAATCCAAGTGTCAACATTGGCTTTGGAGCACTTGTCAAGCATAGATGGAGTATGCACATATGGCGAACGGCGTGTCCACATAGATGGATAGAACACACTTGTGTACACATATGCACACAAACAGATGGATCCCCTGACAGAGCTTTCAACATAAAGTGACCAGAACATATGCCTGTCAGCACATTCTGGGAATTAGGAGGCCAGACTGTGCTGAAAGACAATTAAGTCACTTTTCTTTGAAGCCTGTAAAAATGTATTAATCACGACAGGACCTTTATTCCGCAGTTGAGTCTACAGTAGGGGGTACTATTTTGTGATTTTACAATCACCACAATTTACATACGTTAGTCTTTATTCATGAATTGTTAAAATTGGCTTGTGTTGCAGAGGTTCAGTTTAAAGTTATTGTTCATTCAAATATACTTTCTGTTGTCCATGCAGTTTCAGTCTAACTCCAGGAAACACATTAGAACTGGTTCTGGGCTTGATTGGCTCCCCTCAGTTGCAAAATGCTCCTAATCAGGGTGGTTTTGAACTGAAAAGTCTCAGCTCACCCAGTTTCACTCAGCAGATGTGGACAGCTAAGATAAGACCTCACACTGCGGCATTCTTCCTCCTTCTGCTTTTCCTTCTCATTTCCATTGACATTTTTCAATAAGAAACAACAGCCTCAATAACAAGCTATATAATGGAAAGCACTGACGTAAAGGTGAATTCTGCATAATTCAGACAGGTAAAATTGACCAGGCGTAAAATATTTAACAACAACTTGTAGGCTTCCGCTTGTAGAATATTCAATTTCACCCAATTTGAATCTCCACCATAAACAGCCTTGCTGTGGGGCTCTGAGATTGCTAAGCAGGGACATTGTTGACGATGTCCACTATTTTAGTTTTGCAAATCAACATGTTTAAATTTTGGTCTGATGAAAACAAATGAAAACCTTAGTCCTGCATAATATTTCGTGCCCATGAAACAAAATCAAATCGGACAAACCAATAGACCAACAGTGTCATCATCAGAGTCACCCCACAAGTAAAGCTAACAAAACAAATGCAGCTTCATACCATTTGTCATCAGAACATACAGCACATTATAAAACAGTTTTATATAACAGCTTAAATAACTGATCATTTAAGTTGCAAAGGGACTCAAAGCATCACACCACACCGAGTAGATGATCATTAATAGCAATTTTTACTTACATAACACTACGGTTAAAATCAAACAGGCCAGGGAATGTAGCTACTGATGTGATGGACGTGGGTGGTACATTGTTATTTTAATATTACGTATATTTTGGTGTATTACAAAAGCAGTAACACAAAAGGATGGATTATATAATGGGGTGGGGGGGTAGAGCAGTCGTCTACAAACTTCAGGGTCAGTGGTTTGATTCCCAGCTACACGTGGCTAGTATAGGTGTCCTTGGACAAGACAACAAAATCCTGTATCGCCAACATGTTCTGTCTGGCAACTGTCCAACAACAATTTCCCCAAAGGGATCAATAAAGTAAAGTATAAGAAAGCAGCGCCTTAAATTGTGATGACAAACCTGCCACAAGTAGAAACAAGAACTTTTGTTCAAACCATTATCTTTTTTTTTTTAAGGGGCAGTACACCCTGGTCAGATTTATACATTTCTGTCAGAATCCCCATCCCTTCCTAGACCTGATTTCAGGAACTATTAGATATGTGACGACTTTAATGTTCGTCAGGTGAACAAATAGCATAGTTTTGCTAGTAAGGTGGTTTTCAAATGGCTAATAGTTACTAATTTAGTTAGTTAAACTTAAATGAACAATAGCTCTCTAACACTCCCAACCACAGCTTGTGTTGTTGTGTCTGTGTCTGGCTGCCATGTCACATCAGCTCTCCCTTCTCCCAAAGTACTACTTTACAGCTACTGTGACATGTGCTCCACACATCACATTTAAATATGTTGTACACCTTAAAAAAAAACTAATACCTTAGTGTGTAGGGCCCTCTAAACTAAGGATTAAGTTTTGCACATGCTAATCTTTTAGCAATCCACATTCGTGACGGTTTCACACTCTTCCACTTAGCAACAGCTGGTACCATAAACCCTGCCTCCAAAGAATTGCATTTTTACACACGCAAGAAGCAAGTTTTTGGGAGACATTGCAATGTTGTAATTGCAAACGATTTATGTTTCCTGTTAACACTATGATAACATGTTGACTGTTACTGTAACATAAATGACAGGTTGCAAATATGTTGATACTGAACACAATAAAATGTACCATCAACCATCTCATTTCCTTTTCTGCCAAAATATCTGAGCTTGCAGTTCAACATCAGGTTTTGTGACTCCAACTATAACCAACATCAGAATATAATCATAACACAAATATATTCAAGACATGGTTTCCAGGAATCGCAGTTACGCAACAGGTAAGCATCAAGAGATGAGGGAGAGGTGCAGGTGTAGGTTTGTTAGGTCTCAGGCACATTTCAGTCCACACATTTCAGTTTGGTGAGAAACAGTGAATGTAAACATTGTTTGTTTACAAAAAAACTCCATGGGGGGGTACCATTACCTGTGGAGCTGGAGAACGAATTAAACAAACGAGATATAACATGTTAATTAGTGAACTTTAAAGGTGTTGGTAACAGAGCCAGGCAAGCTGTTCCCCCTGCTTTCAGGATTCACACTAAGCTAATTGCCTCCAAACTCAGGCCCAGAAAAATAAAACCATTTCCCAAAATGTCAAATTTAACTCTAACATTAAAAGGCATTTTATATTTGTCCACCTGTAATCATTTGCACTTCTGTACTTGTGAGGACCATTATTTGTGTGTTCAATAAATTCTGAATTGAGACAAAAAACAAAGGGTAATGCAATGTCCAGAGTGATTCTGGACACAGACCTAATCATTACCAGTATACTGTGTGTATCTAAACACATTCAGAGTCGAGATACAAGAGTGCAAACACACACATACACTCCCATATAGTGAACTAGCATTGTGTGGAATCAACACTAACTCCCGGTCACTGCTACTAGCACCCTGTGTTTCTCACTGTAGTTAACACTGCTCCAAGGTCTTGGGAACAAGGGTTCCATACATACATAAAATATGAGCGCTAATGACCAGTTTCACCATTACTGCAATGTGCAATTACCATCATAATGGTTTGCCATTTATTTGCTTTCACAGCAATGTGAAGAATTGGGTTTAATTAATAATTTGCTGGTGAGGAATTAATTGGAGGATGTGGCTGTCACAGCTGTGCGAATGTCCCCTGCCTTGCATGGAGGGCATAATTAGGTGATGATTGCCAAGGTTGCCATGTTGAAATGTGACCCACTTTGAAGACCAAAACGAGGGGGGAGGATGAGAATTTGGAAGGCAGAAGTGACACTGACAGACAAATGGAGGGTTTTGGATTTAGCTACAGTCATTGTGTCATCTCCCTCTGACACTCTGGGACAGGGTGCTGCATAATGATGTTTTTTAAACTAACTGAAACACGAGCATTTATATGGTCTTTAGCCTTGTTTGTGTTAGACAGAAGCTGATAGTATTATGGAGCCTGTATAAACCATGAACGACCCTCAACCTCTGTGTTTTCAGAAACACATTAACACCAGAGAGTTAATGTTTGTGCAATCACCTGCACCCTTTAATATTTTGTCTCTTCAACGTTTGGTGAAGCAAACAGTGAGCTTTATGCTGCCGGAAACTTCCATTCATTTTTTTTTTAAGCAGAAAGACTGAAATTGTGTTTCCAGAGGAACAAGGAAGAGAAATTGCACACCAAAAACAAACAGCTGAAATGGTTTGATTTGCACAGGATTAGCACTGTCGAGGGACGTCTGTCTTCACCAAAATATGACAGATCATTTTGTGTGGAATTTTTACAGATTCTAACAGGATTAAAATCACTGTCCACAATTATCATAAATTAGCAGATGTCCCTAGGTGATGTTTTTGCTGTGCCGACAGGGCTTTTCTCTCTTTTACACACATACACGCACACACTTAAATTATGTGTTCAAATACAGACCGGTGTGAGGTTGCTACTATTCTACTGGTAAATAAAAATTTTATTACTCCCTGATTTGTCATATCCACATCTTTAAAGTTGAAAATAATGTATTTTTCAGTACATGTGGAGAGAAAAAAAATCCAGTTAAATCCAGTGATAAAGATAAACCGTCCCACAGTGATGGAACATGATTTTCTATGTTATACACAGAAAGCCCGTGTTATTGGCTGCAGCTGTGGTTCAGCTGGTAGGGCAGTCATCCATGAACCCCAGGTTTGACTTAGTTGCTAAATGTACCACTATGTTCACTGGTTAATTGCTAACTTTGTCTGCTGTTTAATGA
>JAUBNQ010000008.1:2232829-2264885 GCA_032353495.1 Ctenopoma kingsleyae | reverse complement strand
GGTTCAAGAGCTGTCATCCAGGTAGAAAGCAAAGTTCTCGCTTCATATGGGAAAAAAAAGTCTTTGCTGAGTGCACAAGCCTTTTTCATCACTCTGTTACGCACACATGTGGAAGCCAGTGCTACAGATTTCTCCTGCTGGCCAGTGACCAAGTAAATCAGAGGAGCTGGGAAATGCCTTGCTCAGAGTGTACCCTGTGGGGTGTTTTGCATTCAGTCTTTCTGATCAAAATTCACTTTATGTTTTATTAAGACTCAGTGAACACAATGAATTCTCCGTCCTACAGCTGGCCTTCCTTCACGCTATAAACAGCCACTACATCTCTTTCATATATAGCAGACGGAGCCAATCTGATAGATCCAGTGTCAAAACACACTTGACTCTTGTTTACATCTTCATTCCATGAGAGCAAATAAGGAAAACCTTCATATGACTCACTGGAGGTTCACAACAGCTTTTCTGCTTAATTGGTTGCTGAGGAGATGCTGTCTATAAATGCAACACGTCTTCACACCTACACAGTCAAACAGGTGGCTCACCAGCATTTTCCAGAGCTGTTAACATCTTTAAGTTTAGGCAACTAAAAATACATGTTCATGATTAAAACGGCACCAATCAATATTTTTGCAGAATTATGTGTTAAATTAGAATGTGTAATGTGAAAAGGGGCTTTTGTAGTGATTTTTTGCCTAGCCCTGCAGTTCCCCTCAGATTTTAAAGGCAGCAGTTTTCAGGCGAAAAGTTCTGAATAACCAACTGCAGGCAACATAACCAGATCAAATGGCAGCTGAGTACGGTGCAGAAGCATTACGCAATTAGAGGCAAATACAGTATATGTTGCATGCAATGATGGAGAAGAAAAAAGATCTAGATTCAGTTGCCAGTCTATTGGGTACTTTTCAGCTGGATATCATTTGTGTTTTATCAGATAGAAAAAACTAAAATTTTATCTAAAGGTTTAGCTTATCTCCTCAGCTTGGGAGCTAAACTCAGTGAACAATGTTTAGTTCAAAATTCAAGTGAATCCAGCTTCTGAAGGCAGACGCAGGTGTCATAATTAGCATTATGCTAATGTTTACAAAAGCTTTCAAGATAAGTCAGATTTCTCTTAGTCAGCCCTAAAGTTTGTGAACAAAATATGAATGGAAGATAATGGAAAACAGACATCCATCCATCTGTTCCCGTTAATGGTTGCAGAGGTGCTGGAGCCACAGTTGTCACTGGGCAAATGCAGGGTCCACCCTGGAAAGGTCACTAGTCTATCACATTACAGGGCTTACACATAGAGACAAACGACCATTTACACTGTAGGGAAATTTAGAATCATCAACTAACCCTAACCTGACTGGATGAGGATACCAGAGTACATGGAGGAAACCCACACAAGCACGAGGAGAACATGCAAACCCACAGAGAGGCAGCTGGCTCACTGGTGGATTTGAACCTGTGTCCTTCTTGCTGTGAGGTGACAGTGCTAACCATTAGACCGCAGTGCTGCCAGGCAAGAGGTTCAACAAAGGAAATAAAATTTAAAAACTGCAGCCTGCAAATCAAATCAAAGATTACCAAATATCAAAGCAATAATTTAAGATCTCTCAGTTACAAAAAAACTGTATCATGTTGCTCACTAATTTATCTGCAGGCACACAAACACACACCCATGGAAACATCCACAATTTTATAGTACTCAGTCACTCATAACTTAGTACAGAGGTTCTTTACTGATTTTGTACCTACATGAAAATATAAGGGTTTTTTTTAAGAGCATCGGTTTCCTGCTCTTGCTGTAATTTCTACTCCTACTTTCATACTCACATTTTTTAATGTGAATATGAATAATTCAGGTGACCGCATTAACAGATTTGTTCACTGTGGACCATAAATAAAACTATGTGAATGAAACACGTTTAAGTGAAGTTGCAATGTTTTTTGCTTGAGTAACAATCTTATGTATTATTATTATTAGTTGGTTTTATTCAATTTAATGGCTGTAGATCACAAAATACAAGAAATGAACAACAATTTATTTTCAAGCATATTTGAGCACAGAATAATAGCTAAATAAGCCACTTCTGTCCACTTCTTGGCTATATCTTGTAGATGACAACATTTCTTCCTCAAAACAAGTATAGACAGATGAGTTTCTAATCTTTTTTTCTCATTAACACTGGAGATTCCAGGTCACTCTCCCTATGGAATAAGATAAACTCAAATTATTGGTTTAATGAACATTAACTTATTTTAAGATGTTTTGACTCCTGGAAGGCATGCATGATCAAGACACCCAAACAGATCGGATGCAAAGTGTGTGTTTCTGATGAAGCCACGAATGGTAGCCACTTGGTAAAATGTATTCTTGCTTTACCTGCTGATTAAATTGTTACAGATGAATAATATAACAACTGATGATTTATTGGAACAATGGACTGAAAATAATGACTGAACACAAAACTACTAAATGTTGGGAAAGAACCTAGCGAAATAAGCTGTACTCTTGATTTAGTATACTCAGCATTATTATTTCAAACTACTAAATCATTTCAAATGTGTATGAAATGTGTATATAAGTGTAACGACATTTATTAAGTTGGATTAATTACTGTGACATTTCCAGAAACTTAAAAGTCACTTGCAGTAACTTCCTGAAACAACTGACAACATATCCCCTCTAGATATTTAGTTACTGTATATCACCCCCGGCTAAACCACTGTTCTAAATTTGTATGATTCTAATCCCTACACCAGCAAGGATTAGCACTCTCCAGCGCTTGTGTGTTTTCATCAGTTAGTCATGTAAATGTCATCATTATTTAGACGGGATTTGATACCTCTATTCTGAGCAGCAGGGTTTAAATGAAAGCTTAAAATGAAATGAGAGAAATGGAGAATCAATTCTGATTATATCTACACAGCTGCAGATAAAATATTAAAGAGAGACCTTGGAGGCTCAACGGCTATCTGATTGGCAATAAAAACCACATGAACAATTTGGAACAGTGCTAATTGGGATAAGAAATACAATGATGCATGACAGGAGGGGAGACACAGTGAGAAAGTTCAGAGATAGCATGTGATCGCTCATCAGTTTGCATTATATTTCTTTTATTACCTCTGATTTCATTTTACACAAAACAATATGCCGTGTCTTACTTTTTTGTTCCATACGCCTCACCATCTGTTGTTTTTCTCACTGATTTGTTCTGTTGTGTTGAACTTCACTCTTACAACAGGCAAAGACTGCCTAACTGTACCTTTACTTCTGCAGAGATGAAAAAATGAAATGAACAAAAGTCTATTTCTAGACAGATACATTTTGTATCAGCCAAGAATAAAACAAGTCCATCTCTGGCACCCACAGAAAATGTAATAACACTTTAAAAAAAGAAAAAAGAAAGTGGCCAACTTTGGCTCCAGGTGATGCTGAACTCAGGATGAAGGGAGATAGAGTTGCATACCTTCTAAAATCTGAACCCTGTCCGTGTGCGGCATCAATAAAGTACTTTTTCAGTGCCTCCTCTCAGGCCTTTGATTTACTTTAATAAATGTTAACAGAATACAAAGTGTTCAGGCTACAGTTTAGGAATTACAAATTGTTAGGCTCATTCGCAGGCATCCTCAAGGGACTTCTTGGACACCTTGACACAATCTCTGGAGGGCTCAAATGGGAAGGAATGAGAATCGTGCAAGAATGTAAATTGACTGGAAGAAGAGGCTGCCAAGAGAACACGCAGATGGTTGTGTCAAGCTGGCAAAGGACGTTAGGAAGGAGGGGGAAGGCACATGGCTGTGTTTGGCACACCGCAAGCATCTGGCACTGGTGGCACAGGAAAAACGTGCATCCCCACAACACCACTACCATCATCACAGACGACAACACCCCCCCCCACCCTCTATATTTGGTTTATCTCACCACCCAGCATCCAAGGAGACAATAGGGCTGAATGTCCCTCCGCTGCAGGGGCCTCTATGAATGTTGGTGGCTCAAGGTTTATGGCAATATCATCCCAGGACTGGGTGGTCACAGGCGAAGCACAAGTGAAGCATAAAGGAGAGTTGTAGCTGCAGTAAATTAGAGGTTTTGTTAAAATAACAGAAGCCTTTCCCCTGCAGCACAGCCCTCTCTTGAATGAACTGATGAAGTTATACCCAGTGGTAGCTTCTTACACATTTTATGACTCATCTTGGTCTTACAGGCCGTGTTGAGTGTAATGGCTATAATTACACAACTGTTTTCATTGTCTTCAATTATAGACCTTTAAAAGATGACTGTTATGTTGTTAAATCCTATCCTCAAAACCATAAAAAAAGAAAAGAAATGAGCTGTTTTCACGCTCTGTACAAGCTGAATACAACACAACTGATGAACTGACTGAACAACTGCTGATCCACAAAGATATATACGATTGATCAATGATTAAATGCAAAGAAAGTGCAATTGCTCAAATGCTGTTGTACGTACAATGTCAAGGTACTTAAACTTTACTGTAGTACCTCCATTTTATTCTACTTATACTCCAAAGATCGTACTTTTTACCAGGCAACATTTACAAACAAATATAGACCATAGTTAATTTTAGGTATTATAGATAATAGATTTAAGTCAAGTATGCATTATATATACATGCATGGAAACGTGTTGACTTTCATTTTAAATGTAGATTTTTAAACATTCTGTGTTGGTGCTTTTACAAATAATAATTATCTCAATACTAGAGACAAAGATAAACAGAGATGAGAGAAAAATAAATACATGATAACACTTTGTTCTTGAACTGAAGATATGTAAAAGCGGCAAGTGGGAAGCATGAGTCACTCTTTCATATTTTCCACATGTAAACATACAGAGAAAACACTGCTCAGAGGTCCTGTCACCTCTGTGTTGCTTATATTCATTTCCCATTGCAACAAATCTCATTACGGTGTAAGCTCACTGCACGAAAATAGGTACCAAAAACAAATGTTTTATACCTGCAAACTGCCCCAAAAGACTATGTTATTAAAGTAATAGTCCAGCATTTTGAGAAATACACTTGTTCTCTGACTTAGTGGCAGGTGTGTGAGAAAATCAATATCAATTTAATCTCTGCGAGCTCAGTTTGTGGTTGCTCTGTGTTTAGCCTAGCTTAGCATCAATCCTGGAAGAAGGGTGAAAATGCTCAATTTCATCAAAAATATCTTAGAACAACTACTAACTTGTAATTTTTAAATAATGTCTGGCATCTTTTTTTTTTAAATAAAAATAGAAGAATGACCAATAATCTGATTTAATGAAAATGACTGTATGCATGAATGAAGTTTAATAAGAGAAACCAGTAAGGATTGTGAAAATGTGTACATCTTGAAAACGTTTAATACACAAAGCGTAACACAGACGAGCATGCTGGTACTTTGGCAGGCCTCTCATTAATGGGTTTTAACGTATGAGACCAACAATATGGCATCCATTTACCCCCTGTGTGGGAATTCCTGCTAAGACCCTATCACTTGGCAGAGACCTGGCTTGGCATCATCCAAACCCAGCCACACAGCGATACATTGCACTAACGGGTAAAACACACAGCAGCGTCTTGTCTACACTGGCATGCAAACAAATCTGCACATTACAAGGGCAAGCACACTAGACATACTTGCTTTGTAGTCACAGTGCATTACACAATTTTGATGAGTTTTACGTGAAAACAATGTGCACTGTACCATTTTTGTATTACAGTACATTAAAATATAGTGTATGGAGACCTCTGCAGAGACAGATGACATGGTGTGGAAACATCAGATAACATATGGTTTCCCTTCTTTTACTCTACTGCATCTTCAGCTGCTTTGCACTAAAAACATCAAACTTCTAAATAAGAGTGACATTGCTGCTGAGATGTGTTGCCAACTGCCAGTTGCCAGCAGATGCTGATAAACACTGTCATGAATGATAAAAAGACCTCCTACTGCAGAGGGACAGTGTGAGTCAAGTTCAAATTTTTGTATCATCTGCTCTCCAGAAATGTCTTTTGAGAGACAGGATTATGGATCCAGTCCCAACTCGTGCTGCTAGGCTTCGTGGCCAGCTGCTGTGCTGGGGAAGGGATCTGCAGAGGGCTCAGAGAGACTCAGACCATTTCAAGAGCTTTTAGACAGGAGCACTGTGCCGGTTTATCCAGCAGGGGGTGTTTAGCTGGCTGATCACGCTTAAGAGGGCCACTGGGATTCATCAGCTGCCAGATGACCTGTCCCGTGCTACAGGCTGCCAGGATGAAAAGGACACTTTCCTATGGCAGATAATCTTAACTCTGCCATATTCAGTGTCTTCTGGTTGTTATGTCTTCAAATGCTGTGAATTACCCCTTTCTATCTACCCCTTTCTCTATTTCTACATTTGTTTCTTACATTTCCCAAAGCTGTTTTTAAACTATGCACAGAGAAAATGCCTGACCTCTGTTGCATCACATGTGGGTAGAGAAAGATATAATGACACTAACTGCAGAAAAAGCATGTTTCCAGGAAAAATAAGATTTGCTTATTGCTTAAAACACAAACCAGCCTGTGGCTGCACTGTCTATTGAGACTACAGTGAGTGTGGAAATTGTTCTTTTTGACTTTTCTCATAGACTTTTCTCTGTATTATTATTGCACATTGACAGAAAATTGTGAAGGGACGCTCATGGTCTAACTAAACCATATGTCTCCATTATGCAGGTTTTCCTCAGTTGAACAGCTGCTGTCAACAAATCCAACAAATACCTCTATTACACCTATGAAGAAATAAAAGTATTCTTTAAATATAAAATGTATTCACAGGTAATAGTGAAGAGCATTATTGTTAACCAAAGTGCATAAATATTTATTTATATCTGGAGAAAAGATCAAATTCACCAACTTTTGATGGTTTCTGAAAAATTCCAGTAATGCTATTTTCAGCAAAAGAAACCTATTGAACCACATACATAAGTACACTTAATTTAGATGTTCTAATGGTTTTCTTATGGTATTTTTGAAATAATAACAGAGCGGCTGAGGATCGCACAGAGCCCATCATTACCCACGAAGCATTTCATTACCACCATCATCGACCGACTAGTAAGAATTCTTAGGTTTCAGGCTGTGCTAGATGACAGTTTGTGACGAATGTGGTTAAAACTGAAAGTGAAGTAAATCCATTATTTCAGTGTAAACAATATTTCAGCCACAATGTCCAAGACTCTGCCGCGTTGCTGAGCTTATGATTTACAACACACAGTGCTGACTGAACCGCTTCACCGTTGGAGGCTTGTGCTTTTTAAACAATATGCTACACAACAAAATACACACAGAAAAAGACACAATCAGAGGCCTACCGCAGACTGGCCACGACCCTGTTTTAAATTACCACTTTCTGATGCAATTACCTCCCTTGCTGCGAAGGGTGATGCTGGCTTTTTGTTTCATACCATTTGTTTTCTCTGTGCGTTCTCTCTGGAGCATCCTGACAAAGACTCCATGACCTTGCCTCCCATTTAGACATCGCTACCCCTGCGCACACAAACCGTAGGCACTACTGTGACTGGAGAAAAAAGCCCCACCACATTTGAAGAACGATTCCCAGCGGAAACTCTGGGAATTAGAATGGGAAATGGGATGTTCACTGATGTGCTGAAGGGTGCGTGTGCATGCATGTGGGTTGAGGGTGTGTGCACATAGGTAATTTGTGTGCCTCTGTTTATGTGTGTGGCAGTAAAACACTACAAGAGAGGATGCATTTTTTTCTGCTTCCTGTGTTTCATGGTCACTGTAAAATGCCTTGTGGGGGAGAAGAAACTGCAGAAAAACTGCTTCCTTCAGCACTTGTTCAAGTTACTAAAATAAAATGTAAAACTTTGCTTCACTTCACAGAGACTGTGTCAGTACTTACTCTGTGCCTGACACTTCACAGAGGCAGAAACACTTCCATGACTGGAACTAGGTCTGTTGACACTTCTGGAGCCTGCAAGATGGGACTTTACAAATCAAGGTTGTGAATTGATTTATGTGAATCATCTCACATGTAAGATGCCAAATGGTCATTTATGAAATTACATGTGATGTTACATTCTGATTTTAGCGTAAAATCAAAGCAGAATTGTTGCCAGGACCACTAACAATGGGCGCAATTATCTGCTTTTTGGTTTCATTCAGTCTTGTGTGGGCTGTTAAAAATCAGTGTGGGCAGATGGTCGATCAGTAAATTACATATAAAAAGCCAGTTAACAACAAAAACCCACAGACCGAAAACAGATAAAAGGACCAAATGAATAAAGTACCGATGGTGATTATCACAATTCATTTATCACTTATATGACCGCCCTCTGTGTCCTCACTTCACCCACTGCAGCCATGCGATGCCTCCTGCCTGCTAATAACATGATCAAGGTGTGAAATCAACACAGAGCTGCAGCATGGGTGAGCCCTCCATTATTAAACACATTTAACTAATACCTAGGTAGCCTCAGCTTGTGCCTCTCATGTTCTACCTACTTTTGAGTCACAGTGCTAACTCTCAACTATAGCAGAACTACTTTTTTATAACACACACCCAAATTCCTCCTACACTATTCTAGGTGGTCAGAGTCACAAATAACCCAGTTCGGCACCAGGAAAGTACAATGTCATCAGTTTCTCACAGATGACAAAAACAAAAACAGACATTTGATTTACTGAGCGCTGTCAGTCTGTCATATTTGTAAGTGTTTGTGTTTCTCTGAAGGAAAAATGTAATGTGATGATGATATTGACTACGTAAAATTATAGATAATATACCTACAGATCATTCATCATAGATCATTGTTCTTCCTCGTGGTTTTAGGGATGAATCCACTGAAAACATTTTTACTGTTATATTTACATTATTCTTGGATGGCAATAAGGAAAGAAGCACAGTTTTACTGACTGTGCTACGTCTACAGTGTTTCTTCACACATGACTCGGCTGTGGTCGTCTATAGCAGCTGTACCAATGATTAACACTACGTGTATCAATAGGTCATATAATGGCCCTTCTAGAGAGAAATGTTAATAATAGCTTCTATTTCTGACCTGCTTTGTTGTTTGGTGTCTGGTTTTGGTGTATTTCCCTCATTTCTAGCTGCTGCTGCTGCAATTTCTGAAACATCAGTGGCAAACGTCAGGCTTTGGTGTCAGTCACTCAGACTGACGGAATCAAGAGCTTATTTCTAATTTCTGCAATTCTGCACCAACATTCAATATTCAAACAGGAAGGAATCAATCAGAGAAGGCGCACAGAGACTAATTTCCCTACCAACAGTAGCCTCAAGAGACTGATGGAATACAATCATGTTTTGTGTTGGGAGACTCACACCTAACACTCCACAGATGTGCACAAAAGAAACTGTAGATTTACTGCAGAAGTAATCAAAGAATATCTACATAAGAGGGCTGAACAAGATATTGAAGGTGCTCAAATTTATACTGGGAGGTAGAACTTAATTAAGATGTGATTGTTTGATATAATAATGGAAACAGACGTTCATTCTTTGACCATGTGTGTATTTTTATATTGTACCTTAGCTAGTTTAGATTTTTATATTCTATTTATATATACTTTTTTGCTTATTCTGAATGCCTATTTGTTCTGTACTGATCAAGCTGGAGCCACGTCGTCTCGTCTCTCTATGTACCTGTACAGTATGTAGCAGAGATGACAATAAACTTTACTTTGACATGAACACAAGATTTAAGTGAACTTTGAGAACGGCCAGTGAGCAATAATGGTTAGTTCTCCAAAATTATACACAGGAACACATTTTTCCATTTACCCCTATAAATGAACAGTCCTGGCTGCCTGTCAAACAGCTCCCTCTGGAAATAAACAGCATACACTCAGCTGTCAAAAAAAGAAACTCAGCTGATACTTAACCATACAGCAACTCATTTCAGCTGTAAGTGTTAACTGTGACATGTCCATGTTGCCTTTATAATGAAGTCTAGAAGCTAAACTTTGGTTGCTAACATTTCCATTGACACCTCACTGAAATAGGCTGAACAAACTGAATACAGCCTCCACAAACGATGATTAAAATACTTACAAACTAAACATTATATATACTAAAGTGTAAACCTCATTACTAGAGACTTATTGAAAAGCTGCTGCACACTTAAAATTAGTTTTGATGTGTGCTCTGGATCAGGTGATCGTACTGAGCTGTGTTAACCAGACATCCATTCATGACATAATTTCAGAGGACATTTCATAAAAGGGAAGAACAGAGGGTCTCTGGTGCAAGCTTGTTTTGAGTCTCACTAGACCATCTAGCGGCTGAAATAGAATTAGGCAATGAAAGTTTAAGTTTTGTAATTCTGCTCAATTTGGATCAGTCCCTGGATCCTCTCAGTGCCGAGCAGATCTGCTGAATGTGTTGGGTTCCAGATGATTACAGCTCAGAGTCCATATGTTATCGTTAAACTGATGATGTTATAGAATTTGGAGATTGTTGGTGTGACATGACTATTGTGTGCAGGGATGTGTGTGTGTAGCTACTTTAATGTGCATTTTTGGGCATTTAAGCAGGTGTCTGTGTTAGTGTGTATGTTAAGATACAGTATGTGCCCTGTTGGAGCGTGTATGCATTGCGCACGTGTGTGTGAGAGAGAGTGCACACGGGGGGTGTGGAATCAGTACACAAAACCACGTTAGAGCTGTCACAAGCAGAGCTGAAATTGGATTAGTGTCACCCGTGATAAGGCGAAGTGGCGAAAGAGGGAAGAGAAGAAAATTGGAAGAAAGGAAACGGCTATTTCACCACTACTACCTCCCTCTCCACCTCCACCTCCACAATAATTTCATTTCAAATTCCAAGCACTGAATGCATAACCGCACTGCCATGCCGTTATGGAGCCAGCTGAAGTTAATGGAATATTTATATGCCGACTGTGGAACCCTGAATTTCCTTTCTTTTCTTCCAAACAGCTTGCACCCCCCCTCTACCTTGCTCCTATCTCTCGTTCTAGAATTGCCTTTGTTAGGATGTGATACTTTTTAACACCTCTAAGAGCACTGTATTTCCATCGGTTACAGCTGGAAGTGCCTGTAAAGAAACAGAGAGTATGAGAAGCTTTTGGTCAGGTGCCATTAGTTTAACTGCACTGTGCCACACAGAAATCAATGTAGAGGAAGTAACAGATGATCCCACAATACATACTTGTTAACACAGTGGTGGAAGATTCAATTAAGCTAATGCAGAGAGAGACAGCGGAGGAGGACATGGTTCTACAGGCGCGAGGCGGACCATAACAATAATCTGGACTAATATCGCCAAAATGCTGCATTAAGTAATAATGGAAGGCTACAGAGAGCAGCGCGACAGCAAGTGTGTGCAGGGAAAGTGAAAAAAGAAAAGTAGCAGGTGCAGTAAAGGATATTGGGGAAAGAGAGATGCTGACAGGTGAAACTGAAAAGAAGCAAAAAGGGGGGTGGAAGCAGAGAAGGAGGGGAAGAGGGTGGAAAAACTCACAGAGTAGCTATAAATACAGTGAGGGAGAGGCCTCTTGGTTGCCACATAAGCCACAATAAGGTGCCCCAACATTGTTAGCATTCACTGGGTATAGCATTATAGTCCGACTCCTGCTGTGTCTACAGTAAAACCAATAAGAGGGAGGTATCATGGGATTGTGCCGGAGAAATATGGCACATTCTTGTGCAGTTTGGGTGGGGGAGGCCAGGCGCTGAGAGAGGGGATTGAGAGATAGGATGACTGGGATACAGATAGACTCCCATTAAGTATTCAACCACGCGGTCACAGCAGTAACAGCTCCTCCACAGAGGCAGAGATTTCCATTTTTGCCACATTGCAGGATTCATTTCCGCAGCTTTTGTGCAGTCACAGTCCTGCTATACTGAAGGGATTTCGAATTTTATCTGAGGGGCTGCTCTTTGTAAACAATACAAAGTTTATGGTATGAGTTTTGTCAGCCAATAACGCTGAAGTCTGACTCAGTCAAATTGCTTCAATAGCCCATTTACACCTTATGCTGATACTTTAATAAATATCCCACGTGTGAATGGTGATGCCTTTTCCTACAATGACTATATAAAAAAACATCACTCACGTTTTGCTGAAGCTGAAAAGGCTCGACTATGCATGTCTTCCTCCAGTGACCCTGATACTCCCCTGAGATTGGATCATCCCTCTGTAAGGCTGGCTGAGTCTGATAACTCCCATAACAGATAACAAGCAGGGACAGAAAGGAAATATATATGAGTAAGAGTGAAAAAGATACCACCTGTATGTGCGGTGGGGGGACAGCAAAACTGGGCTCTGTGTTTATTTGTGCAAGTGTGGCCTGTATCTGTGTGTGTTTGAGTTGTTCACATCAAACAATGGGAGGAAGGTGTTCCTGTTAGCATTTTTTTAAATGACATGAGCAGACACAATTTCATACTGCAGCACCTGTCTCTTTGTGGGAAGGAAGGTAATAATGTAATACTGGTGCAGCGAAAGAAGATGAGTCATGTCGTCTTTAATGAAAGCCCCTGTGGTATCTGTGTGGAGCTGTGGTTGGCACCATCAGCACATTGTTATCTCCCTCTGTTCCCCAGCTAAGAGGCAGCGGCAGACCTCCCAGGTCGCCGTATGGCACAGTCACACTAGAGGCCATTAAAGACAGACAGCAGCACCTGGCAAATAGGGGATTGCTGGGGAGACAGAGGAAATTGAGGGAAAAAGAAGCAAAAAGCCACACAAGAAAGTGAGCTGAGAGTAGATCATTATCACTCAGTGCAGGTGTTTTAGGCTAGCTGTCCACATACTTTTGGTTACCTGGCTGAGTGTAGATGTGAGGTGGAAAGGAGTGTGAGGAGGATAAAGTATTTTTGGCTGAAAGTGTTTTCTTAATTAGACCTCTACATGATAGGAGTGAGCTTCCTAACCTTCTAGGTCAGAATTTAAATATGTCAGAATTTAAATATGAAAAAAAGTTAAAAGTTGAGTCATTTTTCACTGCTGAAGACCAAAGCTGGTCTTTTAATAGAGGAAGATTATGTTTCGCATCTGGTCTGTGTATTTTGCAGCAGGGCAGATATAAAAGGCCACAAATGTCATCAAATAGCAGAATGCCTGGTCTTCTCTGTCTGGCCTTAACAAAGGGCCAGAGTCACATATTTCTTTTAATTTTCAAGCTCATTTCCCCCAGTGGAAGCATCAGATGATCCAGTAATACATATTTGTTGTAGCAGTGCCCCCTAGTGGACAGAAAAGGTATGAGACCATACCTTGAATTTGCATTGTGTGTACAGTATTTGAGCCTGCGTTAAAAACCGTCAGTAAGCTTCACTAGTTGACAGTTGATTAAAAATGGTTCTCTTAACATATATGAACCTGTTCTTGTAGTAAATATATTTAAAAAAATGTTGTGGTGCACAGGTAGTTTCTGCAGGTCAAAATAAAGATCACAATCGAGTCAAAACACAAATGGTTTTCACATTTCAACCTTCACTGATTGGCGGTGAACAAGGCAGGCTTAACAGGAGGCCTGAATGTTTTGAAAGAGTTTATCCAGCTTCAACACATAAAAGCAACAAACAATATAAAACCTTTCAAACGCCAATCTCAACACACAAAGCCTGTCAGTTTCTTGTGCACCTGACCATAATTATGCAAATTTGAAGTAATTAGGCAAGAAACCTGGTAACCCTAATGAGTTGTTGCAAAAGAGTACAGGCTAATTTCGTATAATGAGCCTCACATTGTGCACACAATTTTACATAACACAGAAACTAAATGTCTTTTTTAGGGTTTCCTATACACAGTCACAGCCTCCCACAGACTTCATCTCCATACAAATACCTTACAAATTAAACCCAGTATGTCTGCCAGTTCATGCAGCTGAGAGTATAAAAAACATTTCTTAAGACTTTTTTTTATTCCTGCCACAAACATGCTGGGACGTTGCTATTTTGGGTCAGGTCACCTGTTGACCTGACAGGTGAGTGTCAATGGAGAGTGTACATGTCAGCTGCAGGTGGAACCTCTCAGCAGGGAGCCGTGGCGCTGTCTGGCACAGTTGGAGCCCAGGATAACACAGCACGCAGGAACTGCAGGTAAAGGAACACCTCTTTTCACCTTTGTATCTTTTTTCCCCATTTCAGTTTCTTTATATGTTTTACGGTAGTTAACCTATGTTACTGGAAGATTATGCACTGCTTGCTTCCTGCCATGTTTTTTCTACAGTTTGTGTTTCTACAGTGGTGAAAACGTAAGTGTAGAACAAAACAGCAGCACACATGCATAGTCACTGCTGCGACTGCTTTTGTTCTGAAAAACTGCCCCTATAGATAACTTTGGTGTTTTCTCAGATGTAGCTGGAGCCTGAGGTTGCATGAGGTTGTGTATGATACATGTAAATAGATATTTGATTCTTTCCTCACATGCTCGCTGGTGAGTAGAATAATTTGCCTTTAAATAGATAAATTAAATTTTCTTCCTAGGGAATGGTGGATATAAAAGAGATGTTTTCATTGGTGATGTTCTAAACTGTTAAGCTTAACAAAGACAGATTTCAGATATGTCATTTCTCCCTGGCCTCACCTCAGATAAGCCGTTACGTTGGGCAGCAGTCTGGAGGTTTACCAACCCTATGAAGATGTACGGGCTGTATCTGGAAGCAGTGAACGATTACATCAATGAATCTTATGGGGAGGATGTTTGGAGACTGATTGAGAACCGTGCCGAGATACCCCACCTCAAGTTTGTCAGACATCAGATGTACAAGTAGGCTTTTTTTTGTTCCTTTTTTTGTCAATCATGTCCTGATTATACTGTGGTGACAGTACTATTATGGGACAAACATCAATCAGTTCAGTATTGTTGCTTCATGCTTGAACAGCAACAGATTGAAACAAAAAACTCAAAAGACATTAAGAACTGTCATAGCGCATACATATAACAGCAAAAACACATTTCATTAGTAACCTTTCAAAACATGTAAAAACGCTAAACATTCGCTGCCAGTTGAACTTCGGAAGAATTTATACTTCTCTTCGCTCTAGTTACCCATGATGTCCACCAGGTTACTGAAGCCTTTGCATGGTGGCTTTATTCATTTTTTTTTTTCGATATTAAAATTATCACTGTGATGTATAACAACTCAACAAGGAAAAGCTCAAAACAAAAAGAAATACATTAGTTTCCTCTCTTTTTACAGTGACAACCTGATTCTGCGGTTGGCAAAGGCAGCAGGCGAGGTTCTGGGAAAAACTCATGATGAGCTGATGTATGCCTTCGGGGTCTATATGGTGAAGAGAATTGGAAACTATGGATATGAGCGGATTCTGAAGGTGATATAGTGTGCCCCTTTAATAATTTAATACAACTGGTAATATATTTGATTCAGTGTGTACCCAGCTCACTGTTTTTTTTTAGGTTGTACCCATGAAAACACCCTCTGGCACATGGGGAAGTGATATTTTTCTCATTTCGGAATAAATGGTGCATCACCTTCAAAATATTTGTATGAATAAAATTCCCTAAAGAAAAAGAGAAAATATACGGTTTCATATATTCACTCAAAAGCAAAAAAGAAACAAAAAATAATCTTCTATTTACAGAATGTGGGGACTTTTGAGAGGTGCACTGCAGTGTAGAATCACTAAACAATGTTCAAATCAAATACTATAAATTTTCTGCAGTCCTTGCTTACTGTTTACATCTCCTCATTTCCAGGTGTTGGGGCGAAATGTGCGCGACTTCATCAATGAGCTGGACAACTTGCACGAATATTTTCGCTTTTCCTTCCCCAAGGTGCAGCCACCAAGTTTCTGCGTGGAGGAGGAATGCGAGACGAGCCTGACGCTGCACTACCGCAGCACCCGCAAGGGTTTCACCCAATTTGTCAAAGGTTGGGTGAAGCAGCAAACACTGGCTGTTAAATTTACCACAGCAACAGGAAACTGGGATTGATCCTAAATCCTCTCTGTAGACTTCACATTTCCTCCACTGTGTTTGTGTGGATTTCTGCCCACTGCATGCTGGGACAGACTACAGCCTCATGTGAACCTGGGGTTTATTTAAAAAATTGGCTTCTTCAACAGTCTGGACCATCACAGAGTGAATAAGCACAGAAGAACAGAACCTGCTGCGCTTTTCATAAAGACTAGTCTAAAAAATATTCATCACAGGATACAGAAACAGAACAGTAAAGAAGAAACAGATTTGCGTTTCTGCTCATTTACTACAAATTACACATATTTAATACTGGGGACCACTTTCCAAAACATGCCACAGTGTAATACAAGTAGATATTTCTTACTTTCCAGGCAGCTGCAGGTTCAGTATGAAAATTCAACTTTCCAGTGAGTGACCTAAGACAGAGAAAGCACACATTTTTTTTAAAAGCATATTGCAGTAATGTTAATTACATGTAATTTGGAGTAAATGGACTAAGGCAGGTAAAATCACTTATCAACTTTAATGTTTACATTGATATTGTTCAATTTTAATTTGGAACATTGAATACTGAATTAGGACAATTATGTCCTATAAAACTAAATACATATAGTTTTTTGCCCAATCGTCCTCTTTTCAAAAATCTGTATTTTTCATTGAGAATTTGAAGAAAAAAAAAAGAGTTGTATGTATGTATAACAAGCAAATTAATTTATGGTCAATCCATCCATGCACGTCACTGATTCAAAGTCATAGTGATTTTATTTATAGCAGTACTGCAAGTTTACTCTGAAAACAACCCTATGTAAGGCCAGTTTGACTGAATCTCTTAGAAGCAAAGTTGACCTCTACACCCATCACCAGTGTGTGTTATTAACTTCTGCAGGGCAGCTCTCTCAAGTGGGACGGCAATTCTACAACACAGATATTGAAGTAGAAATCCTGTCGAAAGAGGAAACTGAGAAGATGACATATGTGGTATGTGCTGGGGCTCAGGTCAAGTATTAGCTGAGCTGTTGAGTGTCTGACCTTGACCTTGTGTCTATCAGTATGGAAATTATTCCATCTACACCAGGCAGAGTTTCTGTTTACACTCAGACAGCAAGTGTTTATTGGATACTGATAAGTGTTTATTGAGATGGGACACTGGGAAAACTCAGAATTTGCAGTAGAATAAAACTAAACAGTGAGAAGCGTTGTACAGTGCCAAACTGCCAAACACCAGCTAACATCAATGTCACCCCGTATTGTTTGACTTAGTCCCTCAGGATGAAAGCCATGGTTTTGATTCCTCAGATAGCCACAGAGTACTTTACTATTCAAATCAAACTCCATACCTCAAGCTACTTTACTTAAGGTATAATTATTTTTAAATTATATAATTATAATACTATTAATTATAATACTATAGTATTAGTATTATTTTTAAATAATAATACCTTAATACCTTAAGTTACTAAGATTTTACTATTACAGATTTGATGGTTTGATGTAAACCTATGAAGTACATTATAGCCAGTACATTTGCCTATAGCCATTAGGTCTGCAGACAATCTAACTGTGTAGTTAATAATGCTACTAAGGTGTTGAGAAATTTAAGTTATTTTCATATCTTGGCAAGCAAGGGGAGGTACCACTTAGTAAATATAATATGTATTAACAGGGGCTGTTAAAAGGTTTCAAAACCTCATCATGAGCAATGTTGTTTTATCAACTTCTCTTCCAAACCAGCCAGAAATTACTCTAGCTGACTGGTATTTTGGGGGCCCTTATTAGGTTTTTTCTAATTTCTCTTCTCAGGTTTATAAGATGAACTTTGACAATGCTGCCTTCAAGCACCGTATGCCCCAGCAGAAGACAGCGCCAAGCTACGAGAAACTGCCAATGAAGCGAGGTATCTTTTTTGACATGTTCCCCTTCAGCGTCATCTTCCGCCGCGACATGACCATGTACCGCATCGGTGATGGCCTCAAAGAGGTCTTCTCCGACCTCCAGGGCAAGAAGGTCAATGAAGAGTTCACTCTGGTCAGACCCATGCTGGAATTCAGCTGGGATAATGTGAGTTTCAATTGTTATGTTAATAAAATGTGTGACTCACTGAGTGAGTCCTACACCCATCACTACCCAGTATCACAAAAATCTTTTCACTCTGATCAGATCTACACCCATTTGAACAATGTGTTCGAGCTGCTGTCTAAAGCGGTAGTGGAGAGCAAACAGAAAGTCAACATCCACAAACTTAGCAAAGAGGAGCCAGAGGAGAAGGAGGAGAGTGAGAAAGCGAAGAGAGAAGAAGAAAGAGGTAGGAGCTATACTATTTCAATCTTTTTTTTAACTTCAGATGCATAATGTATAAAAATGGTTCATTTCAAACGGATGAGATCACAAAATGTCCATCAAATCACTCCATTATTTTTGTCCAAGGTTACTGGGCAGCGCACAATAAAATATTTAGATCTAGGTAGAAATGAATCTCAAACTGAGTGGAGAGCCAAACCTTTGTTCATGGAACTACCTATAAATACACAGTGTAAAGAGGAATATGCTTTGCATGTCATTGCAATAAGGAAGCTGATTCAAACCAAACAACTGGCCAACAGTGTGGGTAGTATTTGTTAAAAATATGTTCCCAAAAGAAATAAGACAGTGGCATTAACTGGAGGCATATTGGATATGACACAGGGAAGGATTTCACAGTATTTTATCTGAATCCAGTTGAGAATCTGCTTGATGAATCCTTCCAAATCTCTTATTGAATCTTTACTTTTAGACATATTTTATCACTTTGTGACATTTCCGATTCATGTTTTATTTAGCTATAAGTCAAAATCTGTGATGACTGCTAACTGGGGGATGCAATGATAAAAACAAGATAGTAAAATACTGATTGTACTTTACACCAGTCAGCTAAAATATTAACTCCACCTGCGGGTTTTAAGCTTATGGGGGCAGGCTTCAGCATGGGCACTTTCATTTTCTTAAACTAAAGAATCTGCAGACATATTGCAAACACAATGAAATTAGGTAAATAATGTATTTACCTGAAGGTAATCACACCACTGCATTTTGTAGGTCAAAGAAACTGACAGGTCACTGATGTCAGCGGCTGGGTACAGTGAAGACACCAGGGGTCTATATCCATCAGTAATATAACAATAACTATTTATTTTACAATGTTGTATTTATATGTAAAAGTGAAACTAATTTGATTTGAACACAAACCAGAACACAACAGAACAGATTTTATAGTATGCTCTTTCAGAATCCACTTCACCGTCTTCACATGTTTATGCCATCTTTAAGTCAAATGGTTCACACACATCCTGTATCATTCGATTCCACTCACTGTTGCTCCCCCTTCATCAGAGCCAAAGGCAGCAGAGGAGATGAAAGGCACAGATCAAGAATACAGCAGTGCGCTCACCCAATACAACAGCTCTGCCAACTCTGGAGGGGAGGATATTGAACTTTTGGCATTCCAGACTGTCACAGGTCAGAACATACGTGCAAACAGAATTTGTTAGGTAGCTCTGTTAAAAACTGCCTCTTATACTTCTATCTTGTGGTTGTTTCAAGTAGACCATATTGTTTTACACACCTGCCCCCATGAACATTCAATATTTAATTTCTAAGATACATTTTTTGTGACAATTTACTTAATGGTTCTTCCCAGGAAAGTGTAGTGAAACTATATTTGAGGATATGCGAGAACCTCCAAAGAAGCCTCTGCACCTGAAAGGCCAAATGAAGTACGTCCCCCAGTGGGACTCGCTCATCTTCCTGGGGACACCAATGTAAGGTCATAGTTTATGGTAAATCTTCACATTCAGACTAGTTACTCTCACTATCTGCTCTGATGACTGGGTAAGCCATAATCATTGCAGGAAAAAATGGCAGGTCTCATTGTCCATTTCAACAGCAACTGCCTGTTAATAGGACCTGTTGCTGCCAGAGTTTGTGTTCTCCATCTGTTAGGGTCAGGTTGAATAAAATGCCTTTAGGATCAGATGCAATTATACTCTCGTCTGTTTTGAAACTAGTATACAGGTCACAGGTCAGTACTCTTAAAAAAATATCACATATCAGGTTTATGCTGACTCCACTTTAGATGTTGACTTGTTAAATTTGAATGGGCAAAACAATGAAATATGGAGAAAAATAACATTGAAATTAGCATTAAATCTTACTGTTATGTTTAAATTGTGAGTGGAGCCAAGCTCAACGGAGGAGAGATCGGAAACTGACTGTTTTTGATAGATATTGGCATAACACGTATTTCTCATTTCCCCTTTTTTATAAATACATTTCTGTTTTGTTCTTTGCAAATATTTCCTGTGGTAAGTTGCTTAAACCAGTATTTCACACCCAAATGTTTCTAGCAGTTTGTTAGTGGGCGTTTACCCTTTACTTCCTTTGCAGGATTTTTGCTTGTATATTATATTATTTAGAATAAATAGCATAACAATTATGCAGATTATGTTGAATTTACTAAATGAGCCATTGCAGTACTAGTCATTTTGCGTTTTTACCGACATTTACGATAAGCTTGTTGTACTGTATTTCATACTGTTTTATTTTAGACCTTTATTTCACACTTTCACATTGTCAAATCAAAGTAAAAAAATTATCTTATCCATCCATCCATCCATCCATCCATCCTAAACTCTGGCATTTAATGTGTATGTTATCGATCCAAGTATTAAATGCTAAATATCAGTATTTTGAATTACTAAAATCTTGGGTTAGAATTTCTAAAGTTTTGTTTTGGTTAAGTCAGTGAATTAATTTGTGCTCTCTTGCTTTTTTGTATTCATTTTATGGACCTTCAATCCCTCTGTCTTCATGCAGTATAGAGACAGTGGAAGACATGATAAAGATGGGTGTGTATGTGAATGATCTGAACCTGCATGACTCCAGCAGAGAGCTGATTTTGGCCGGGACACAGCAGTCGGCTGAGCTGCAATTGGCCCTCGATCAGGTGCAACAACACCCTTTATCACACACTCCAGATACAGAGCAGACATGAAATCAACAAAAAGAATTCAATTGTACAATATCATGAACTGCGAGGTCAGTTTGGCATGGTCATGTAAGGCTTCACCTTATAACGTGTCCTCATACAATATGTGTATGATTCAAGGCAGAGGTTGTATTATGAGATATACTGGGTGAACAAACTGTAAGAATTGCCAGTTCTCTCCATGGATCAGTCTGACCAGGTGAGCCTAGTTGAAAGCTCTGCTCTCCTATTGATTTCGTCCATTAAATCCACTCTAGTCATGCAGGAGAGATGTGAATTAAGAGGATTAGTGAAGGCAAGAGGGATTTTTAAGCTTTAACAGGGGTGAGACTGTAACTGTAGACTTTTGTCCCATTTCTGATTCTCTAGGAGCAACAAAAATATGCTCAGCTGCAGGAAATCATCAAGAAGCTGGACGAAGAGAAGAAGAGAGGAGATTCTTTGCTGTACGCCATGATCCCTAAAGCTGTGGCCGACCGCCTCAGGAAGGGTATCACTGCGCTGGAGACGTGCCAGGTAAAAACAGTGCTTTGTGTTGACAAGGATAGTGGTACACCAAACAAAAATATCTCTCAGTACCCCTGCATCAATTTACCACTTTATTTCTTATTTGACTTCAGCTAAGCAAAAGGCATTTGGCTACAATGGCTAAAGATTTATTCTTGTTTTGGAAGGCTGCTATCAAGGGTAATATGACGTTGTGGCTAGAGCACCCAAATCATTCATGGAGTGCACGTCTTGAATCTAAAGTACTTCTTGTTCCATCAGCCCACACCGCACCAGGGTCAGGGGTCAGCCATGCATGCAACAGTGTCCTTGGCTTGGCAGTGAACTGCTTAAAATCAAAATAACTTAATAACCAACAGGGCAGGACAACAACAGAAACCTACACCAAATTAAAATAGCTAAGTTAAAAATCTTTAAAGCCAAAATTACATTGGCAGAAACTAACTCAAAAAAAAATTAAAGAAAACTAAACAAAAACAAAACAACCAGCCACATTTATTATAACTTCCTGTGTGTGAATTGCATGCCAGGTCTTTCCGGATGTCACCATCCTGTTCAGCGACGTGGTCAAGTTTAATGAGATCTGCATCCACATCACACCGATGCAGGTGGTGGACATGCTCAATGAGATCTACATCGTCTTCGACACACTCAGCGAGAAACACAACGTCTACAAGGTCAGACCAAGAACAGAAACTACAGCTACATTTGCTTTTAATTCAGTTATGAGTGTTGTCTATTTGGAGGTATGTATTTTACCTCTGGGGTTAAAATTGATTTCAGAATAATTAGTCTAAGTGCTTAGTTAACACAAACTATAATTTAATTCTAATAATAGATTATAATTTGTATATAATTTTTTCAGTATGACAAGTTTCCCATTGATTATAAAATTACCACACCAACTTTCAGTTTCTTGCCAAGGTAAAAAAACAAAGCACTCTTGCTTACAAAACCCAAGGGTATTTTTAGGTAAATAAAGGGCCTATTGTTGCAGCTATGTTCACAACAGGGTGGGTCAGGGCACCAATTAGTACATTAGTAGACTGATATAAAATGAATATGCTAACTATTTTGTTTATGAAAAAGTAATACCTGCACTGTAACTGCAAGACTTGTGTTTAAATATGACAAAGCATCAATCCTACTAAATACTTTAAAGAGTACAACATCTATGTAATGTGTGTTTAACTACTTTTTTCTTCCAACCAAGCCAAAGTGCAACATATTTGATGGTTCCAGCTTATTAGATGTACAGATGCAAGCCTTTTGTTTGTCACTTATGCTATTAAACTAAATGTGTTTGGGTGACAAATGTTATCTGCAGATGCCACTTTGAGCGGTGGGAAATTGTACTGGACATTTTTCATCATTTTCTAGATGTTATACTTATTAGTGAATATTGAATCAGAATGTGATAGTGTTGACAGACCATTTGGAAATATTTTGTGTCTGACTGTAAAGTAGGCTATAGATGTATTGCATTTTCATAATAGGTGAGGTTCAGTTGTAATAATTTAAGGAACAAGTAAGATGTGCACAAAAACACCTGAGAGACAGAGAGAAGAGTGTATTCATATTGTTACAGACTGTTATGGAGTCAAGCACCAGAATTCTATTATAAGTCTCTCTTCTGTCCAGGTGGAGACAATTCGTGATGCCTACATGGTGGTGGCAGGTGTGCCCAACAAAACCACCTTTCATGCACACCACATCTGCGATATGGCCCTGGACATGCTGAGCTCCATCGATCACCTTAAAGACCCCTCCACTGGGGATAACATCCAGATCAGAGTCGGTGAGTTGTACAAATATCAGATGCTTTAGTGGTTTAAGTGTGATAAGGCAACCAGATTATTTTTTATGTTTTTGGGTTTTACTGTCTGTAGGGAGGTCATGGCTCTGGGTCCGCCACTCATCACTGCCTTTGATCTGGTAGGGATTCAGTGCTGTGATCCTTCTCGAGTTTGAGAATTGAGATTTTTCTCCATTCAGTGACTATTTTAATTAACAATACCAGTAATATAATCTTCAGATTTTGTGGTACGACAGAGAGTTTCACCTCTAACCAACCAGAGGACTCAGTTAAAGTACACACATCAAGATGATATCCTACTGTCACAAGGGGTCACTGTTCTTCAGAGTACCCAGCCACTGACATCAGAGAATGAACATGGATCATGTTTATAAAATACACAGTACAGTTAGTACAATTATTTTGGAAAGCAAGTATTAAGCTGCTAGTATTAATTGAAAAGCCTAGAATTGCCACATAAATAATAAAAATCAAGTGAGTGTAAAAGTAATCAGTAATTTAAACTGCTTCACTTTTGAAAAAATAAGTTTTTATATAAAATAAAGTAAAATATAAAGTGCAGCTTGTGGACTGAATTACAGTTTAATTATATTTACAATACTAATTGTATTTACAACTTTACAAAGAACAAAAGATAATTTCTTGTAGAGTGATGCTATGACCATTGCTACTGGTTGCTTATGGCAACCTTCGAAATGATGTGCATAAGCTGAATAACTAAATTCAACAAAACTTTATCCATGGTGAAACAAAAAAACTGCAATAAAACCAGTACTCAGGCAATGTACAAATAATTCAGCTCATGTTTGGTTTGATTCCATTAACTGTTTTCCTCCCAGGTATTCACTCAGGTATGGTGGTGGCTGGTGTTGTAGGTCTGAAGATGCCTCGCTACTGTCTGTTTGGCGACACTGTGAACACAGCCTCAAGGATGGAGAGCAATGGAGTGGTGACTACACCAACATATTTAACAAGCCAGTGCCCAGCCAAATGCTCTCAATAACCCACAGTGATAACATAAATAGCTAGAATAATATTCTCAATATCACTTCTTATTCGACACCACTGAGCATGTTGCAACAGCTTATCATTTCATTTGTATTACTTACAGTAACAGAAGTAAATGTTGTGTGGGAAATATGTTCTATTAATGATATTAATTAATGATTTAGGATTTTCTCGTTTTATATTCTCATGAAGACAGGAAGCTCAGAACGAACTCCCATTTTAGAGTCCATGAGGCTAAATATTTTCACTTCCTTTTGATTATTTTAAAATGGTTTCTGTAAAGACGGCGCATGTATTTCAATGTTCTGCTTTAGCTGTAGTTTTCTGTATGTGCGTCTGTCTGAGCAGGGCATGCAGATACACATCAGCCAGACCACCAAAGACCACCTGGAACATGAGCCCTATATTATTGAGGAGAGGGGCAAAATCTTTGTAAAGGTGAGATGTTATTGCCAGCCAAGGACACATTTTGCAATTTTTTCTTTTTCTGTTTTATGATTTCCTTATGAAAACCCCACTGATTGAGGAAACAGTGATTAATACTTCACACATCAGGTTTTATAACTGTTAAACTTAAAGCACTTTATCCCTAGATTAGAAATCTGATTTGAAAAATCTGACACCTCCCTTAATTGGGAGCGCTGCGTGTTAAAAACACTATGTTTAACTAATATTTTGGACTTTGGAGTTTGAGTACTGATGAAATGTTCTAACATACAGTATATCCAAAATATTAATGACATTATCTTTCTAATGTTTTAAAGGGTAAAGGCTACATGAAGACCTACTGGCTGAAAGGAAAGAAAGATCTGTCATTCAAAACCCCGGCTGAGCTGCGCTACAGCAGTGAACAGAAAGACTCTGAGGACAAGAGTTCTAATGGGTGAGTAGACAAAAAGAAAGCAGGTGGCACAAGAGAATCACTATTCTTCGACACATAAGATGCCCCTTTTGATCCCCCTAAAGGTGAGCTCATTGCGCCCTGCAGCACCAGACAGCAAACAACCTGAAATGTACCAAAAACTATATTTTCACCCAGATGGGACAATGTGACTCATTGATTGTGATTAAACTAAAAAGGGTACAAATTTAGGTTGATACTATTCCTTCAAGATTTTTTTTTTAATAGAATAAATGTGTTTCAAGTTAAAGTAAAACAGCATGATTATGAAAAAACTTAACATTTTAATGAAAATGTGAACTACTTTGAATTCAACTTGTGTAATTGCAGATCCCCTAGCACCAATGCCAAGTGCATGGCCTCCAATGTCCACATCTCCAGCAGCGAGGAACAAGCAGAAGGGAAGCCAATCCCCAGTGACCTCCCCTTGGACACCCTGCCCCTGCCAGAGGCCAGTAATGAGCCCCCCACCATTTCAACAGAGTCTCAGAAGAAGGAGAAAGCCAAAAAAATAAAGAACAACAAGGGGGCCAAACTCGATGTACCACAGAGAAACACAATACTGGAGTCTTCGTCGCACACAGACGGGCTGGAGAACCCAGGCCCATTACTCAACAACAAGAAAAACAGCTTCAGGCAGCAGTATGCCAAGTTGCCCACCAACCTGTCCGTGCGCAGCGCCACCTGCTCCATTCTGTGAGACGAAGGTCATAGTTTGATCAAGGTGTGATATTACAAATCTGGGTTCTGAAGACTGAATGAACAATATGAGTGCCATGTCATGCTAAGAGATACATGTGCTTTTGTGAAATTTGGAGGATAATAAAAGTTATCTCAACTTCAACTGAAGACAAACAATTCTTACTGAAGTCTGTTTGTACAAAGGTCAGATTTGTGCAATTCCTGGGGCTCCAAGTGCTTGATAATTGGGTGTTGTTACCTTGACTGCTTCAAAAAACACCTGCATTCAAAGTTATTGCATTTAAACGGCAAATAACGGCATGTTTCCTTTTCCCTTTGTTCAATTCATTTTTGTGCATCAATTGATTTGCTTGGTGTAGAAACTGAGAAAGTGGTTTATAAAATGTGTTATATTGCTAACAGTTTCATAACATGCATTTCTTATGTCAACTGTTCAGAAAAAAAAAAAAAAGAGGAAGAACCTCCTCAACACACTACAGATGCAGAGAGGAACAAGAAGTTTCAAATTATACTGCTGGAATGACAGCCATAATGAGTTATTAGAGATTCATTACAGCTCTATTACCCATTTATAAAGTTACTGTTTTTATTGCTACAGGAATAGAAATTAAAGCATGTTTTGAAATATTTAAGGAAGTCATTTTCTGACAGGTTTTTCAAGCTTTTTGACACAACCAACACTCTCAGGAGGCACAGGAGGAAGAAAAATATCTATGGATGTTTTATTTCATTCACAAAGTAGACAGAAATTTTATTATTCTTTTTAAACTGGGTGTATGGTATTGGCTATGATAGTGTTCATATAAACTGTATGTACAGTCAGTAAAGCTGCCATTTTTTAAAAGGAATTAGGTGATGAGATTAATATCGATCTACTGGTTACAGTGGTTACAGGTGTCATTTACCTGCCAGATGTAACCACTATCCACCTGTTTATGACTGACAAACAATCCCACCAACTTTAAATATATATCATCACCTATACAGCAGGAAATACAGTTAATATAACTGCAGAGACGATGAGCAAATGATAATGAATCAGTGTTTTCTGTAGACACTGCTATGTCTTTTTAACAGGCACTGCAATGTGAGAGGATAACCACAAGTTAATGAATAAATTAACGGGTTAAGATATCAGTGACTGGGGACAATGCATGAGTTACCTTCTCAATCCCTGAGGTTCTTCAAGCCTAAAAACAAGTAAGATGGAAGAGTTTAATATCTGGTGTGGAAGGGTTTTATGTCTGATCATGCCGCGGGGAAAAAGTGGATTCCTGTTAGCTGAAGACTGATGAAATTATATCTCTGGTCTCCCTCACTCCAGTGTCTGTTCATCTAGATCTGTGCTCACCATCCATCTTACAATGCTGTGAGCATAAGGGCAGCAAAAACACAGAAAGCACCTAAGCTGACAAAATCCTCCATCCAATTCAGGGTCCAAATCTTCAGGCGCAATTCTCTGACCTTAGTGGTTATGAGGACGGTTATTCCTGTCTTAGTCATCTGGTGATAACACACTGGCATTACGTCGGGGACTGGAAGCGTATGTGTAAGGTTGGAGGCTGGAAGGTACGTGTGATCTTTTAATGAAAGATAATGTGACATAATTGAAGTTTCTTTTATTATCTCATAACCAAAAGAGACGAGTGCGTAAGCTGTGTACAGAACGAAGGTGAAACAGGTAAGACCTCATTCCAGGGTCAGTCTGCTGCTTCACTCTCATACGCTCATATTCACACTCATATGCACAAACAAATGCAAGTGTGCACACTCATTCCCACACACACAGATATTCAGCTGAGTGCTCCCTGCTGACGTTTCCTTGCGAGATGTCATTACACGATAAAGAGGAAGCCATCAGGAAACCGCTTAAGCACTACTTCCTGTCTGTTGCTACGGTGATAGACCTCATTTTGCAGTTGCGAAGTTTAACGTGACTTTACTCGAGTTAATTTCTTGCAGAAGGGCAGAGTGGGTGGCAAAACAAAGAGGCAGGTGTGTTCGAGCATCAGCTGCACTGTGGTGGGCTATCATCCTGTCCAGGCACTCCTTAGTCCAGCTGGGTCTCGGAGTGACCTATAACCCCAACATCTGACAACAATTACCATTAGTGAGTGTTCACTGGACAGGTCTGAATGGCCTGAGTCTAAGCCAGCAGCCCCTTCAGCACAGCTGGTTGCCATTCAGATAAACCTACAGATAAACATGTAGCTTTAGAAACAGGGGAGGCTTCATGATTCTAAATGAATCACTGAATTCATAACTCAAACCAGCAGACATGTTTGCTGTAGACTGATTGTTTGGTTGTTAACAATACCAGGCTCAATATTGGTTACTCTGGGTTATATCCTACATTACAGTCACCTGCATTTATATTTCACTCACTCTGATAACACTTTAAAGGTTTATGGCAACCAGCTCAAACAAAGCTTCATTCATAAGATTGATATTGGCCTTCAGATTTTATTAGCCTGTGCAGCGAAACTTGCCGCTCTAAAAAGAATTATGTGTGTTTTCTACCATGATAAATTATTTATCAAGGGCAAAGTGCACTAAATTACAACATTATGATGTGAATTCTCCCTCTTAATGTGATTCTGCCTTGAATAAGAGACACATGTGGAGGGAGGTGGTGTTCAGCAGCACTGACAGGAGCCACATTCCAGCGCAGGTGGACACAAAACAAGAGTTAAGCTGCTCCCCTTTCAACTGGCTGCATCACTGGCTTATTGCTAAATTCTTTCTGGTGTTCTCACTTGTCAGAACAAGCAGAGCCACAACGTCAGCAATACAGAGAAGAGCAGGGAGAGAGACAGACAGATTCAGAGAGAGTGTCAAAATGTGATGAGTAGGGCAAGAGCAAGAGAAACATACTGTGGTTTTAAAGAGTTTGAATTTGAATTTCAGAGGGGAATCACAAGATAAATCAGCGAGGGAGAGGGGGGGAGTTAGAGAGAGAGAAAGACAGAGGCGCACACACACACACACAGGCCAAGGGGTGTGTCATAGCAATTTAGTTCCTCAAGGAAGTACAACTCAACATTATCTTAAGACGGTGTGGCAGGCACTGACAGAAGCGCTGCAGGAGGACTGTTTTTGTGGGGGGGTTTGATTCTGCTTGTGATGAAGATGAAGGGATCCCATTAAATTAACCGGCCAGTGCTGTCAACCCAGAAGACAGAGGAAAAGAGAGCCATCTAATACAAACAAGGAGGGAGGGGGACACAGGTAAGACACTTCTGCCTATTTCATGTGCCAGTACAAAAATATATATAAATAAAATAGTATCTGGGTGTAGATTAGTGTTTTTCCTCATTTTTATGTTCTTTAAGAAATTAAGAGTATCAACAAACAGACTGAGTGGAGGATTGACTGGAAACTCACCACTTCCCCATCTTGAGTATGAGTTAGGAGACACATATGCACGCTAACAGTCATGCTGGAACAAGTACAATGACATGCACAGATGTAGAGCTCACATTTTTTGTTTGTACAAGCGGCTGGGAGTTGCTCAACTCAAATCTGTGGACTTTCCCTTCCTCACTGGCCTACTTTGATTTGAAACACACTAAGCGAGAACTAAACACTATGGAAGGTTGCGATGCCACTTGAACTGTGGTGTAGATACAAGGGACCAATGCAAGCTGTGGGCTTCTGCTGATGACAATTTGCAGTTTGGCCAACTGTTGTCTGTTTCGCTTCCCTTTTGAGGCATTGCAGATGGGTGGCAGGCTTGAGCAATGACAATTCAGTAGCGTTGTGAAATTTTGAAAGAGAGACAGTAATGTGTGCTTTTTGAGGATTTCAAAATGCTTCCTTGTCCGATTTGTCAAATGAAGACGGCTATTAAACTAAACATGAAACTAAAATCATCTTTAATGAGAAATGATTCAATATGAAAGGGAAGTACTATAATATTAGGGGTTTAAAGTGATATAATAAGTTAAAGTGAAAATACAAGCTCTACAAAAGACACCCTGTTTTCCCCGGTTTAAAAACACACAACGGAAGTGACATATCATCCTGATACTAATACGGATACGATACTCATTTTGCATGACAAGCTGCTGCGTAAGGAGGAAGAAATACTGTAGTTACTGTTTAATCATCTCTGCTTCATCTCCAGGAAAAAAAACACTTAGTTTATACAGTTCTATAAAAGCACCTTCATACCTCAGTGATGACCAATCAGAAACAGTTTCCTTGTTTTCATCTAAATGATTTAAACAGTGGTTATACATATTCTTCCCTGGAACATTTTCATAGTTCAATCAGATCAAACACCAGCAGACATTTAACACGGGGGGTGTTAAATGTCTTTTAACCAGTTACAAACAAGTCAACCCTACCCCAGGCCTGATGGAGAAAGTCATTAAGGATGTCGAACTCATAGTAACGAGGCCCTGGTGCACTATTATTACAGCACAAGGCACATTTTCACTAGCTGAGTCAAACAGGGGTTCATGAATTTCTAAAATTTTATTGGAAGCATCTGAATGCAAAACAACCAGAAAGCGTATTTACAAAAAATGCACATCCATCCACATGTGCACAAGTTCATACATGAACACAAAATCTGAGGCAAAATGCTGGAGTCATCTGAGGAATGCTAAATATTTAGCTCTCCTGCCTGCCTGGATGGCTCCACCCATGATCACTCTCTCTTTGACTGTCCATTAACCTAATGTTTAGAGATTCCTCACCTCCTGGCTGTTACTGCAACTCTGAGACAAAATACAAAAATTTATATTGTGATACTACCACCTCTGTTCTGTTATTTTCCATTTTGTTATCCTGTGTGTATTAGCTCTCTCAGAGCACCAGTGCTTGTCAACTCTAGCAGGTATTTGGGAGGGAAACAAACACTTGAACATGTAATGCAGTCACTCACTGTAGAATACCAACAACAAACCAATGCTTAAAGGCCCTCTTAAATCCATCTGTACCAGGAAACAATTCTCAACATTGAAAGCATCCTTGATGTGACCAATCAACTGATGTTCATTAAAGAGAAGTGGGTTTTCCACGGCAATGTGCTGTCGTAGTACAAAAGTGTCAGCACTCTCCAAACAGCCTAAACCCCCGATAGAGCTGCATAAAATAAACAACGTGGATGCACAAAAGCAATCCATGCAGCCAACAGTCTCCAGCTGCAGGAGTTACGTTATGTTATGTGAAATACTGGCTCATGACTACGCTGTGCACGTCCCTCAAATCCCTGTAGTCTTTTTAGCAAATAAATGAGATTGAAGCATGAATCTGAAATAGCTATCATACTGCTCCACTTCCATTATCACCGTTAAGGGAAATTAATCTAATGAATGTTCTTTAATTCCCCACAGGGAACCTAAAGCTATTGTAACGAAGCGAGCTATTAGAAATGGGACACTTGTTCAAAGTGAATGGTTGTGCATGTGAAATGGAACCTAGTGAGATATCTTATAAAGATCGTTCGATATGGATGTTGCAGCTGGGATTAGGGTTCACGACAGGGATGGCTGCAGTCACAGCAAGAGATGCTTATTTGCATCATGTGATCATTAATGGGACTATTAGTGAGGCATGGAGTCATTTATGAAGGGTCATTAGTGAAGACAGTGCATTGCTAAAGTTGGACAATGAGAAAACATCATAATTTGAATAGTAAAGTCTAATAGGCACAAGCAGGCATGAAAGAAAAACATTAAAACCACGATAAGGCAGTCATTTACAGTAACTGACAGCTTACAGACAATATGTTGTTGCTAATGCACAGGATGTTTCAATAGCAGAGTTACCGCTGTTTTTAACCACCAGACACCAGGCCAGTAATTAAAGTAGTCACTGGGTGCAGGGTGCTCGGTTTCTGTTCTTGCCCCACCGCTGATGTAAACTGGAAACAGCAGGCACGGACCTGCCTCAGCTATGCAGCCAACCTGCTGCTTGTAATACCTGTCCACACAGGCCAGAAGTGGGATTCAGTGTGGAAATGTACAATGACAGATACTCAGTAACTGTCTGCACTCTCTGGACCTGTGCGTGAATATACTGTAAGGCTGAATGATTCAGAAAGCATAAGAGGATACACAGCTGTCTCAGTAGCACTAAGGAATGCTAAAGATACTGTTTTAGTCATCACAAGTGCTTTTAGTCATCACAAATACTGCACTTTGGATTAAGGTGTAGTGGGAATCAAGCATTTAAATAAGACTTAATGTGTCT
>JAUBNQ010000008.1:2159089-2174920 GCA_032353495.1 Ctenopoma kingsleyae | reverse complement strand
TGTTTAAATCATTATAAATTAGAAATGAACTGAAAGTCTTTGGGTTCTGGACTCTTGGACAGACATAACAACTCATTTGAAGAAGTCGCCTTCAGATTTTGGATTAATTGATCATTTGAATAATCACTAGTCTTGCTAGATATCTGCATGATGGTCTGGAAACTTCGCTGAAGCGTGCGCTACAACACGTCAGGCGCACTGAGATAGTGTCAGTCCTGATCAATCCTATTATAATCCTATATAAAACGTTAAGTTGAAAATAATCGAACAACCTGTAGTCAAGTTAATGTGAGATGATACCATAAGCACAGCTTCTAAAACACAAGTGTATGATTGTGAATAGGGGTTTATGATCTCAGCAGCAGTGAGCAGTCTGCATGTCATTGCCGCTGCGGTTAAGTTGTCTATTAATACTGCAATATGTCAAAGAATAAAGTTTCAACGGACAAGATGACTCCAGTCAGAGAGAAATCTGACACGTCACCCAGTGCTTTAAATTTGATCTGTGATAAGTATCCACTCATGACAAAGAGCACAGTGTTCAGATGTCAGGCTGAGGCGCTGATGAATGGGAGCCCTTTGGTCTATGATCATTTTTCAACTTGTTAAACAGTTTAAAGCCAGTTTTTCTGCTCTACATACCATAAATGATACACATGTTCAGAATTCTTGAAAATGCGTACTAAAGCATCAGCTGCCATATGAATAATCAGTTCCCGGTTTCAGATCAGTCACGTTTACCTGTGTATGAATAGCGCACATTGAATGTTTAGTTATGACTCACAACGCAAGCTCATCGATCCAGAAGGCCATCACTGGGACAAATGAAACACGGTGCCTGCTGTCCATCCTAGCAAGATGAAACTGCTGGGATGTAATGTGTTGTAGGGACGAGTGGAAGGTCTACACGTTATTCAGCTGTAGCGCCAGAACACAGCGTTTGCAGGGTCCATGTCTGTTTTAACCATTTGATTTCACCACGAGATCGAATTTACCAAGAAGACAGCTGTATGGATCACTTGGGTGCTTCGCGCTCCAAAGTTTATATTAAGTGAAATATAAATTGACTACTTAATTTTCCAGTGTGGGTATGCTCTCCATTTCAAAATAAAAGCGTGCATGTGACTAGTAGGTGGTGGAAGTCTTGCCCTCAAACCCCTCTGACCGTGTGTGCTGCCCACTGATCTCTCTATATATGGTGCCCATTCTCGACGGCAGGTGATCTGCTACTTCGTCCAAGTAGCCTGATGCATCCCTGGTGCTAAACCGGGTTCTAAGTTCTCAGATTCACAACAGTTCAGGTTAACTTGATCCACAGTGATTTAACTGTAATTTAGCCAGGATTTAGGAAGTTAACTCAGAACTAACTGTTGCTATGGACCAACAGTGGCTGTTCATCTGTTGTCTGTGAGCCGTTTCTCCTGACCTGCAGAATTTGAGACGAATTGAAAACAGACAACAAAACAGCAAAGACTTGCTGTAACTTCTCAGGTCTGCACCGTTGACACCGAGTTATGGAGCAAACACAGACCGTCTTAAATTGACCTAAACAACCATACGTAATGGGACATGGCCAACACCACCTCAATGCTCAGCTACACTTATTCTGTTCAAGTCCTACTACCTGGACTGTGTCTCTACCAGGGACACACAACAGTCAAAAACAATATTGCCATAAATTCCATCTTGACAGGGTCATGCTGATGTGATTGGTTTTCATGCAACTATGCTATGCACACACTAAGAAACATGAAACTGAGATACATTTGTTCAGTATGAGAAATGCAAAGACATACACAGCTGTACGCACAGCTGTTACAGTGAGGTGGTTCTGTCCATCTCCCACCGGTCAGACAGCACGAGGGAAAATTAAGTAATCAATTACTATTTTACATCCTGACTACGTTGACTGAATTCACGTCGTCTTCTGGTTAATAAGTTCCTTCAATTAAAATGCAAACAATGCCAGTTTGCTCGTTTCTCTCTGTTGTGAGTGGTTCCAGTTATATAATGATTTTTAAAAACCAACCATGAAGTGAGATTTTAAGCTTTTTCCATTTCCTCTTCTATGGATTTAATGGTGAAATCAGACACTTTTTGTAACCAGACAGAAACTGCACATACATATTTCAGCATTTTGCATAGTGTTATGAAAGTGTTGCCTGGTGTGTGACAGGTGTTTCCACACACAGGAAGCGGGGTATTTAATCTCAAACGTCACAATCCAAAACTTTTAATAGAAGAACTGAAGTTTTGGGTCATGGATGTGCAGAAAAAAAGTACTTAACGATTCAGCAAAAACCTGATAGTATGAGCTACACTGAGTTACACAAGTGGTCTCTGGGGAGTGCAGTGCAGAAGCATCACAGCTGTTACTGATAAACAGCAAACATTAAGTATTATAAAAGGAGCAGGTGTAAATGCTTTTTACTGTACAGTGATGGCACAGCAGAGCAACAGGTGGTGCAAAGTTTAATTAAAGACTCCTGTGAAGCTGAAAGACAAGAAAGACTCAAGATCAACTCTCTAATTCTGTGTCAGTGAAGCAGAAACTCTAGAAACTCTTGTGTGTTTTGCTGGTAAAAACTGCAAGAACCTAATCAGTTTTGGAATTTAACAAGCTGCCTCTTCCCCTTTACGCAGTGTTACTTTGAACTGCGAACATTTTGCCTATCTTCGCATCTCAGGGTCAGATTCTGAGTATTCACAACTTGTAACGCGGAACTGCAGCCGGCCGCTCATGTTGAAGATAAAAACTTGTGCGTCAGCTGACTTCCCAGAAACTGTTGCTTTTTTTAAAACAGAGGGCGGGCTGTTGCTACAGGGAAGTGGCAGGGCCCACAGCCACTGTTATGACTGTCTCAACAGGAACATTGCTCAAAGCTCAAATTACCAAGCTCCAAATAAAACTGCAGCACACCAGTTTATGTCAAAAGCTTCAGTGTGAGGAAATGTTGGACAGTACCACAGGATCAAACACGGTTGATCTAAGTCTGAAACTAAACTATTTGTAAGTTTCTCTAAAATTCTCAAATGTGTGTGAACAGAAACTTCCGTGTTGAAGATATGTAAAGGACCACATCCTCAAAGAGAAAAAAAAAAATCTGAGCAAAACTAAGCAAGAGTTTCACAACGAAAAATAGTTTCTTGTGAGTTAAGGATCTGAATGTTAAATATGTGTGCAGATAATAGTTTCACCACTCCTTAAGAACTATCCCCAGACAGGAATGTGTGTGTTTTCACAATGATGTGTTCACTGCTGTAAGGTATGTTTGGCAAGTTAGTTCAACCTCAACAGACGACTCACACTTCAAATCAAAACAACTGCAGTTGGAAAAAATGCGAAAGCCTCGAGATTCATCAGGGTGTCTTTATGTTGTGAAAGATGAACGATCAACTGAAAGCACTGAAAAATGTACCGTGTTAACCCAGCCAAATCGCAACTCTTTCATTTTCACTTTAACAGAAGAATTTGTGGCAGTTAAGCCATTCTATAACCAGTGGGATGACTTCCTGTCGAGTAATGCAGAAACCCGTGATTAAGTTTGATTAATTCATTTCCTTGTTTTACTTCAACACAGCTAGTTTCCGTCTTGATTCCGTGTGACAGCGACAGGCAATAAAACTAACGTTCCTCCATGTAGCTGGATGTAACATTGTTTTAAGGGAGAATGTTTTTCAGCATTAATAACCTGGGCAGAAGAGGAAATCATGTATTGCATTAACAAGCTGGCTGTCAAGATCAGGACCGTTTAATAACCTTTTGCACACAGCAGTGCTGTTTTCTGCTCCCTCAATGCACTTGTGTATGGTGCAACCTACTCTATGAAATTGCCTCAGCCTCCAACTCCCCATTGTATCAAAGCCTGTTCTTCACAATGAACAGTGTGAGGGTAACCAGGGTGGTAGCTAACATGAGCCGCAGGAGAGAACTAAGGAAGGTCTTCTGTGCATCATCACCATGGAGAGGCTCCACTCCATTTCTTCCTCCTAAGACCTCTGAGTGTTGTGTTTTGGTCTTGTAACCCTAGACAACGGGAGGGCCGCACAAACACAGAGGCAGCCACACATCATCACTGAGGATTCCCCTGCTCAAGGCTTGACATGGTCTACACTTTTTACATTAGGTGTAAAAAGATTCTTTCCTACGTCAACAGGAAAGCAGATCAGGGTGGAGCCCTCCTGCCTATACCAGAGAAGTTTATGAACAAAGAAAGAAAATTACTGTAATTTTAATACAAAGCACTAAAATACACACCTGAAACAGAAACATTATACATCTAAGTACCCAATAAAATATTTAATTGATTAAATCAACAGTTTCTGGCTAACCATAAGACTTTCCAACCCAGGAAGTAGACAGTGTTATGCAATTTTGAGGATGTTGTTAACTGTTTACCCCAGTTTCACAATCTACTGTAGCTACTGTTGTTGCATTCAGCTCTTGTGCACCAGCTCTTTGCAACAGCCCCAAACCTTGCAACTCGCAAACCTGCGGATGCAGCTAAGTGCAGTGGAGGCGCTGCTGCAGTCTCATTAAATTTCTAGGAAACTGCAGCCATTGCTCTATCTCGGGTTGTGGTGTGAATAAACATCAAAGGCTGCAACTTATGCGTGAAGGCAATTAATTTGAGCACAACACAAAGACTGTAGATAGATATAACCCGTCTTCTGCGTTTGCAAATTTCCCCAAATACAAAGACAATATCAAAAGGTCAGACCATGAGAATTACATTTATGTGTTTTATTGTTTTAGCTTACAGCTGGATCTGCATTATCAATCACTGTCTGCTTACTCTCTGAGGAACAGCATTCCTTTCCACAACCACTTCCATCTTTGGGTACACAATCTGCATCTTGCCAACTAGCAGTCCTTGTTCATTCTTTCCAGGGCACTCAGATCCTCCAGGCTGCTGTATAACCAGCAGTACTGCTGTGGTTGCTGATCTACCCTAGTGCAGATCCTTTATTTTCATAAGGAAGCAGGGCTACACTCATGCAAATCCACCCCCTCCTCCCTACAAGTAGCTGCGCTGTCCATACAAAAGAATTCTGTAGTTGTAAATTCGTCTATGGAAATGAGCTTCATGGAAAAACATAATTTTCCCTTCCTGCTTTAGCCTGGGACGTACAGTCTGTCAGAGAATTGTGATATGCCAACAGGTAAACCAAAAAAAAAAAGCCCAGAAAAACAAAAATCAGCTCTAATGATATACCATTTCCATTCCATCTTGTATAGAAACATATGTTACATTTATTACAAAAATAAATCCATTTGGAATTAAATAAAACTAATTGTTTACAAGTCATTGCTGAATGTGAAGTCACATCCTTTTGTGTGGGTAAAGTGTGAAAGAGAGCCAGGGGAGAAAAAAAAGACAGGAACAAAAAGTGGGGGCATCTTATCAGAATTTAAGCTTTCATTTCCATCTTCTTAAGTCCATCATAGGAGGGGATGTTCTTCGTAAGAAGACGCATCCAGCATATAACATTTTGTCTCTGAGTGTCCAAATTCACCTGATCAACAGGGCCAGTGTTGCCCCAATACCAGCAAACCCAGCAAAGGCCATAAGCGTATTCCTCACTGTTGACTCTGGATCTGCCACTCGAAAGAATTCCACGAAGCCACTCTGTAAAGATAAAAGTTAAAAAAAAAACCTTAGATGCAATCTGGAGAGTGAAGCTAAAGGACAAAGGCGTATGTTTGTAGGACACGTAGACTTAATTGCACAATCACTACAGTTATGCAACAATTTTTTTGCTACATCCTGCCATTCAGCCATTACTCATAACTTACCCATGAGTTGTTTTTGACCAGCCATTCTCGCTGTTCTGACAGCAGGTATGACGAGACTTCCTGCCCCACCAGCTCCACACAATTCACCCTGTTTTTCTCCTTCAGGTGCTGACACACTTCAGCCGCGAAGGCCAACAGGCTGGCGATACGACCCCAGTTTGTGGTCCCATCTGAGAAGAGACTTCTGGCTACTGCACTGACCACACTCACATCATCGCCTTTGTCATCAAGTGACAGCTTGTTGATCATACCTTTAGAAAAAAAACATGAAAAAAGAAATAAAAATTTAATCAGACTCTTAAATGTAAAGTCAGAGTGACAGTTCTGTAAAGCCTTAAACTAAATGTACGACTTCCGCTCAGATGAATTAAGTAGGTGACTGCTGACTTAACTTTCCATTTCATTTTAATTTTACATTTACATTTACATTTCCTTTTAAGCCATGTGAGGGTAAAATGGCTCCTACGAGCCCAAACATGGAGTCTGAACAGTCTGTATCTGAAGCAGCTGTTAGTATTAACTTCTACCTACCATTGTAAGCGTATCTGTGTTTATCCAAAAGGTCCTGTACAACTCTTTTCATTGTTGATAGTGCTTTAGTTTCAGTCCACTGAGGCTTAGACAGTCCAGTAAAGTCTTTCAAGAACTGGCTTATGAGTTGCCTCGTGTCGTTCTCCAAGACTTCGTCCCCTGCTGGACAGGATGAGACGTCGACTTCGCTGTCCGACATCAGCTCCGGGGTGCACGGCAAAGATCCCTCGTCGATGTCGTCGCTGTTTTCCAGAATGTTTTTTGCCGCATACCCATTAGATGAGTTGACTTCCAGGTTCTTGGGCCGTTCGGGACCGCAATTCCCGTTGCGACAGTCTATCGAGGCAACCTTCGACGCGGAGACTGCTGAGCCGTAGTCCCCGACTCCATTTTGAGGAAGAATAAGACAGCTCATTCCTCCCGTTGCTACTTTCAACGCGGCCCTGCTCGTAGGAAACATCGTGGTCTCTGTTCTCGGCTTGAAACTTGAATGAAATTACTTAGGTTAAAAGTAGAGCTGTATGCGTTTACTGCTAGCCTACACTAAACAAAAAGCTAGCCTTTAGCCTGATCGTTACACATCCTTCGCGGCGGTCACAGGAAGTGATGCTCAGCGCGCAGTGTGAGTTTTATATTGAGCGCATGACGTCAACGCGTAGGCCGCAACTTCCGCCTTTTTTGAAGGTTTGTTTGTTTATTTCAGTCATTACAACAATGTAAAAAAAAAAAGCAGCAGAGGGGTTACAGAGGCCATTCTAGTATTTTTCCATTGCATCAAAAACCATGACAAAATGCCTTCTAACACATTCTGAAAGAAAAAAATAGCAGTAATGCTTCAGTACAGTATAATACAGTCTTCTTCCATCTATTTTTGATAAATTACACAGACATACCAGTTATAGATTTTATGACTAATAGGGAATTTGGTCTAAATATATAAAGTGAAAACTACTAGAAACTGTGAAATGCTGATAGTAATATAATTATTCTGTAACTGCACATAAGGTGCATAACATGCTGTACACAAAACATTTATATGGTACAAAACATAACGTGTCAAAGCAGAGGAGAGTAACAGATGTGTTATTGTGAGAATTCATCTGTGAATTTAAAGTCCAGGTGAGTCCTGTTACTAGACAATACACAGTTTTTATACAGGGTGATGGCTTTTGGCAAGATTGACTTCCTGTATTGCACAAGTAACCTCACAATTATCCCAAGGCTGTAGTGACAAATTTCCTCAAGTTTATGAACAGCAGGTGTTCTGTCCTCACAGCATGTGAGACCTTTTAACCAGTGGTTCATCTTCACACAAGTAAACAATCCAGTTATGGCAGGTAATGCTGGAAAAAACGGGAACTTTCTTTTCTCTGAGGTTAGAAATGGACTGTGTCTCCCTCTAGTGATCAGAGGGAGGATGCACCACCTTCCAACGCCTCCATTAGGCATTTACAGTGCGACGTCCTAGTTTACATTTCCCACTAAGAGTTCATACATCAGTAAGACATGTTACTACGAGAGAGATCAAAGAAAGACAAGAGACGCATGTTATTAATGTAAAAGTTTATTTCAAATACTGACAAAAATTTTCTCACCTACTCCCACACAACTGAAACATTCCAAGCACGCCAGTACTTTCCGAAGTCATATAATCATTCCACGTTCTCCAGTTATCCTTTTTTCATGTAAACTCTTATTTATTTTGTCTTGGAAGCAAGGGTGCCTCTGATTTCCCTGCAGTTATCATGGGCCAGGATGAAATATACTAATTATGCAATAAGAGAACACAAAAAAAAAGAGAGAAACAATTCCTTGCAAAACAACAAGATAAGGTAAAAGCAGCACAAAAGTACTTCAGAGCACACAGCCTGTCGTTTCTTTATACATTCTGGCACGTGTTTATCATAGCTGAACGAGAGACACCCTGTGTGTTGGGTTTGAAACATACCCTGTTATTTCCTCTCGACCTGCCCCCGTGCAAAGCCAAACATCAAGTAGCATTCAAGGACTCCTGTCCACTGTTGTGTCACAGAACACTTACGCAGCTTATTTACCCATTTCTTTTAGCATTCTTTACTTCTTGCAAAAGGAGGCTTTTAAATGCAACATGTTTAAGCTCTGGCCAGATGAAAAGTTTGATTAAATTCAACAATGCACTTCTAAAATTTAGCAGTAGACCTAAATGTCAGACTGGTAGAATCAAGAGGACAAGTGTTCTTTACAGGGTATCATCTCTTAGATTTGTCTTTGAATCAGCAGCATTTACACATATTTTCATATGATACAAATTCACATGGCCCCTGCAATACACTGAGATAGAGCAGAAGTAGTGTTAAACTGAAAGGAGAGAGGAACCATTGAATCAGAAATAGTTCAGGCTACGAAAGAGTGAAAAGCAGCTGGGAAAACAACACAACGATCCCTTCCTGTTGAAGTCTATTTACAATGGCTGGAACAGAGAAAAGCAGTCACACAACACCACAACAAGCACACACATACAGGTCAGTTCTCTTTCACCCACTGCAAATTTGACACACTTTCACTGAAAAACAAGTGAGGTTGAGAATGTACTGGTGCATGCACCCTATCACCTAGCCTATGTGATGGAGTGTGCATTTTGTGAAGGATCCCTGAAGCAGTATTATACAAGGAGGCTGATTATCAGTGAACGCCGGCATCGACTTCAGATTTTTGAATGTGCTGATGGTACACATTCCAAGTCAGCAGATTTGGTGATCGCTCCTTCAACCTGCTTCAGATCAGAACAGGTGAGACTCAAGCGTGGAGCACACAGTCACACTTTGTCCCCCTACCACGCCTTGTCAAATCTCTCCCTCCTCTGCCAAATGTTAGAGCAAACTCCTCCTGCAGATATGCACAATGACTGATTTTGGGAGCTGGGCTGACACCTGTGATCAGGTTATGACCTCTTTACCCTCCGACAGTGCTGAGATAAAAAAAAAAAAACACCACTGCAGGACACATCTGTGACTATCACTGGCTACTTTTAAATACGAGTTTTGTGTTCACATTAACTTTTACTGATATTACGTGTCATCTTTAAAACTATGATGTGGTCACATCACTGTTACATCTGTTGTCATAATCAACATGAGCCAGATCAGCTTGGGCTGCAGTCTGCCTCATCACATCACAATGTGAGCCAGATGACACTGGAATCACAAATGTATCAACGATCTCTGGGCCTGATGGCTGCAGTGTTAAATTTGGGTCAGTTGGTTAAAAAAAGAGCAACAAATCTCCATGGAAGAAATCCCAGGATGTAATCTCAACTGATTCGCAGAGCTTACCACAAAATGATGTGCTTGTTTGAATATAATTTACAGAAGCATATGTGCTATGCAGGATTCTTCAATCCCCCCATAAATGCAGTAAACACATGGCTTGATGCCACTGAATAACAAGTGAACTAAAAACCAACTCTGAGACTGTCACGGTTCCCAGGCTTACTAAAATAATACAAGGATACACCTAGCTGGCCCCTGTCCTGGGCTGCAAAGACGAACATGTGTACATGGATTGTCAGGACAGCAAAAATGAAAAGGGGGGGAGGAAGGAAGTGTGACTGTGGCCTTCAAGGCCTCATGTGTTTGTGTGGATTCTTCCTATCATTAAGCAGATGCCCCATTCCTGTTATAACATGTAAATGTCCTTTTTGTCACGTTACAATCATGCAGCACGGTAAGAGAGAACGGGAGTCAAGAATTAATGCAACATGGGCAGAGGCAGAGAGAGAGAGAGAGTGGTATTTAAATCTTTCTGACTGCAGATGACCCCACGCTTTGTTCAACAGAAGGTGACTGGAGGATGAGATGAAAGGGAGTTTCCCTTCATTTCCCGATATAGTGTCAGTGAATATTAAAGAATTCTGCCTGTTACAGTTTTGGTATGCAAGCAATTATTCACATACATCTTCCATCCCCTCTCAATGAAACCAGCCACAAGCATAGAAAGGGAACATAAAGACCAAAGAACACACTGTAATCATGGTTCCTAACTCCCTTACACGCATTATTTTGGTGTCATTCAGGATGCAAAAAAGAACAAAACATACTATACAGAATACAAAGTGCATTAACTCACCCCATCCAACCCCTGTCCAATGACACACACCTACTAATGCATCTTGGAACACCGAAAACCAAGTCATAAGGGAGGCGGCAGAGCAGAGTGCGCAGAGGGGGCAGAGCTGTGCACGGTGGGAAGACAGTACAGGCTGCGACCTTATGGGCTGCCAAAACCTCCATTCCTCCCACCCTGCCCCACCCACATACAAGCAAATGGAATTTTAACTTATACAACTCTGCCCGATATGTTAAAGCCAGTGGTGCCTGGAGATGAAAAAGGGAAGAGAGGAGAGGGGAGGGAGTGGACATATTAGGGACACAGGTGAGGAGAAGGAGGGACGTTCGCTGGGAGCCCCGGGGGGGTGAGGGTGCTTCAGCGATGATAAAGGCTAGCCGGCTAGCTTGCTGGTCACCAAAGAGGACTTCCTCTGGGGCAGATCCTGCGGTGTGGGAATGTGGTCACCGGTCACCAGGTTCTTGTCAGGCCCTGCCACAGGAAGCTGCTTGTTCTTCATCTTGGCCTTGGCCATGTTGTAGTCACCCGAGTCAAAGTACTTTTGCTGTGTGAGAGAAGACACAGAAGGACAAAGTTATAGAAAAATGGTTTATATCACTGTTTTGGGGTTGCGGTGTTTGGTTCAGTTCACTAAGTTTTTGTTATAGGAGGGGGAGGCCTGCATATGTTTCACTATACAGTACTACACAGTACTGGTTATAGATTTTGTCCTGCCTGAACCTGAGTGGAGAAGCTCATGTATTCACAAAATAAATGTTACATTGTGTATGGAGCCACACAGGAGATGAACTGGGGCCACTGGGACCTTGCTGTGCTTTTTAGTATGAAATTCCATCAAATGCATTTTTGCACAGAAGAAAGACTTTTGAATTTGTCCCCTCATCTCTTAAATTGGTTTCACGTTCGGGAGGATGAACCATAAGATTATCCATTATCAACAAAAAATGAAAGAGTTAAATTATTTCTATTTTGTGGAGTTCATGAGTATCACATTGTGTGGATTCACTTACCAAATGGAAAAATTCACTCTGAAATTGTCTAACTTATGATATCATCAATCTCTGATGATGTGAATTCTGGGAGTTATCTTATGATGAAGCACTGCAATTTAGTTTTTGGCTCTCCCCTCAGCCTGCTTTGGCTACACCTACTCCTAGTCAGTGATTTCCCACAATGACTTTCAACAACCTCCAGAGGTGGATGTTCTCTGCAGCATATACAGTAACGTGTAGGAGGACAGCGCAACAGATTTTCTAGTCGAGGGGAAGTGAGAGACGAAGAGAGAGTGATGCTTTTCTGTGCTCTGTCATGACAAATAATCAGTCAAATGGGCTATTTAACATATGTTGTGCTGTACAGAAGGTCAGTCAGTGGAAAAAACTTTATTCTTTGTTTTAACCCCGTATGGTTGTTGAACAGACCATGAAATGGCAGCTCTAGCCCAGCCTCTTTGGTTGTGAACTGAATATGACATCTATGTGAGGTAATCTATGTACAGAACTAAGAAAAACATGAAGCAAAGGTATGTTGTTGCAGCCCTTCACAGTAGTTAAAGCTGTTCAAGTTAATTTTTCTGTGACCGTGACGCACTGGAGATCAACTGAACCAGATAACTGAAATACTTTCTGCCACAGTTCATGTATGAGCAGGTATGTGTTCAGGGCATTTCTGAGGTTGTAGGGACCAAATCTGTGACACAAACTTTCCTCCTCACTTTTCTTATGTTCATCCAGATCATGGACAAACCTCAGTCACCTACCCCTTTCTGTAGTCTCTTCATGAGGAAGTCTGAGCCGCCGGGCTTCTGGCCCAGACCAGGGTACTTGGCCTTCAGCTTGGCCTCTTCGGCCTTTACAGGGTTTGCATTCTTTTCTTGGGAGTCCTGCAGAGACAAGTATAAACTGGCATAACTGCTTTTGCTTTGGTTAGAAAACAGGATCCATCCAAAGCACCAGCTGGTACATCTTTAGGAAAGTGCAAGCACAAGTGGAACAGCTGGTTATGTGGCAAGTACTCATTTAAGTATTCTACAATGTAGAACTTCCATCTCATAATAATAAACATAACAAACCCTGTTTTCTGCTAACTGTGTGTCATTTTTTGACTGCATAAAGTACCAACATTTACAGTTAATATGATGAACTCCTGATTTCTATCAAGACACAAATAACTTGACAACACTTTTGAGAGTGTTACAGAAGCCTGAGTGTTAGTGACTGCCAATGTGTCACTAACAATCACCAACACTAGCCAAACTCGTCAAACACCAGTCATTCAAGTTCCTGTCAGGTAGACAGCAGTTGATAATTCAGGTCACCAGGGCACACCTTGTGTCTGTACACAGTATGAACGTGAAATGAAAGTGTTTTGGTCACTGCTGTTAAAAAGGTAGGCATGAAGCACACTTGAGATTACAACAAATATACTCTAACGGCCATTTATCACTCCCTGCACATGTTAACCTAAAGTGTGTAGCACAGACCTACTTCCACTACGCTGACAAGATAGGCACTCACCCTGCAAAGCTTGCCGGGGCAGGGATAAAATGTGACTCAGGACACAGAAGCCGATGAACAGATTCCCTCAGGAGGTAGGGGAAATTTGTGGCACTGAATCTGCTGAATCACTTGGGTCCATGACGGGAAATTTATGAGCTACTGTATTCGGCCCTAATGCAGGGAAACTGCAGAATTCAACAACATGTTCTTTGTGCACCCCCTAGAAAGTTTGATCTTCTACACTGTTTGAATGGACAGACTGTTTAATAGCTAGATAACTGCCATAATTCTGTATAAATTGTGACTTATATTAATATTATATGAAGGTCTTGTGTTTATGTTTATATTTCTTTCACCTTAGTTTTCTGTTGACCCAACTACTGCTACTGCATGAACAAACTTACGAATTATAAAACTACATACAGGCCTGCAAGCGTAACAAAAGCAAATTACACCCTATGCAGAATCCATCCAATACAAGTTCAACGATTGATCCAGATGTGCACATCACTGTCGTTGTTATGGCAGCATATGGAAATGCCGAAGCACTACCACACTGCAGTTGTCGTCACTGTAAGGACAAGACCATGAGGAATCGAAAGGCATGTGCCATTTGAGGCAAAAACTGTGTATTTTTTCACTGCAGTTTTTCAGTTTTGACTGGTTCAGTGTTTACTAAATGGATCACTAAATTAGAGGCAGTTGGCCGGCCACGAAACGTTCTCATATCCCCCAGAACAGGCCAATGAGGCCAGGGCTGCTGTAGACCCGCCAGCCAATAACATAAGGTAAGAGACAAAACAAAGTGACACACATGCAAGATGGTGTGTATGGTGGGACAGTGACAGTACAAACCGACTCCAATCTAATGAACCACTTATAAAAGCACTGCGTATCTTTCTTGAGTGCTCTCCTGCCTTGGTGCAGCGCTGAGCATATTCCAAACACTTCACTTGTACTAGCTGATGTTAGCGACTTCTTGCTAGCATGTACGGTGGTTAGCCAACAACACCAAGACAGCAGTCGGAAACCCACCTGTTTTTCGTCCTCGTACTCCACTTGAGTATCCGACTCCAGGTTTTCTGAAGACATAGTGTGAGTATGACGGACAAGCGAGTGTCCCGGAAGTGTCAGGCAACTCAAATTGATTAATATACGAGGTACAGTTTGTTGTACCTGTACTGAACCTAATCCTCCTTTTCTGAACACGACTGCGCCCCAACAAAAATGGCGTAACGACATATGACATCACCACTGGAGGGGAAGACTCTACTTGTGATTGACATGTACAGTAACCAATAGAAGCGCAGTAGTCTTCCACTTAGAGCCAATGGGATACCGCTAATGCTGCCACTGTCTGTGACCGACAGTTCATGGGCCAATCATGTTACAAAATGGAGAGTGGGAGATATGCGGAGGCCGCACTGCATCGCTGCAAATCTCCGAAATAACGCAAAAGACGCACAACGCAATTAACGCAGTATACTTAAAAATCAATATAAACTGTGTTACATTGATGAATTGGAAAGTCAAAAGTGGTTTAAAGAGCGATCGGCCGCCATTGTTGTCATTAATTTTTGCTTTTGCCGAACAAGGTAACTGCTTTGTGATTGGTTACTTGTTGGAGACTGTTGTAGCTAATCGGTAATCAAGCTATTAGCGGGAACGTTTGTTTTACGTTGACATCCAAGTTAGCTTTCTTAAAAATCTGTGAGAAACCAATTTGCACTGCATTTTTATGGTATATTAATAGATTTTACTTTTTAAATTGCTATGTTTGTACAAGATCATCCACATGCTGGGTTTCTGTTGGGTTGGGCTCAAACTAGTAGACAGATAGTGGTTAGCTAGAGTTATCTAGTTAGCTTAACTATGTATAATGTTAGTTTAGCTAAGGTGCTAAATTAGCAAAGTTAATTTTAAGGAAATCTTGCAGGATATTTTAGTCCTATCTTAGGTTATTTCTGTCTGTTTTTTTTGTCTGTTCTTTCTGCAGCTTTTTAGTTTGTGACTTCTCATCAAATCAATGGCGTGTGTACAACGAGTTAGAACTTCACAGGTAACTATAATTAATCAAATATTAGAAGGACTTTCTTTCCAACACAGCTAGCTGATTAGCTATAAAGGAGTTACAAAATTTGCAATTTCAGTCAGTTTGTTTTTTCACTTCTCATCCCTGTTCATAACAGTTGTGACAAGTAATTATGTGAAGCGCATTTATTCATGCAAATTATTTAAAAGCAATATGAGATACTTCACCTAAGGACTTTTCTGTTTTAATTTCATGTGATTGCATTTGTTTGACAGCTTAAACTAATCAGTAACTGTAACAATATGATGTTAAGCTGCCCATTATATAAAGTACATGTGTTCATCAGCATGAGATTTCAGGTAAATCTTTATCTCTTATCAATAATAATAATAATTATGATTATTATTATAGACTTTTACTTGATTAAAATGTTTATTAGATAAGTATGTTTTACTTTATGATATTGTTACTTTTACTTAGTAAAATTGGATTACTTACAAAACTAAGTGATTACTAGCCTCACAAAACAAAAATTAAAATGAGTTACAACTGAGATTTAATTTTATTAAAAATAATAATTTACAGCAGTGTTGTCAGAAACAAACACTGCTATAAACACTGTTAACTGTCAAATATTCAGTTAATGTTGAGCTTTGTAAGTTTATTTGTGCACTTCAGAAATACAGTATTCATAAGTTGTCGAGGCAGATGACCACCCATCCTGAGCCTGGTTCTGCTGGAGGTTTCTTCCTCTAGAGTCTAGAGGGAGTTTTTCCTCTCCATTGTTGCCTAGTGCTTGCTCAAGTTGGACTGTTGGGTTTTCTACAAATGTTTTGTGTAAGGTCCTAAACCTTACACTGTAAAGTGCC
>JAUBNQ010000008.1:2130570-2158989 GCA_032353495.1 Ctenopoma kingsleyae | reverse complement strand
AAACCTTACACTGTAAAGTGCCTTGAGATGACTTATGTTGTGATTTGGCGCTATACAAATAAAATTGAATTGAATAAGTTATAACAATGAGCAAATTAGCAGTATTTTATATGAACTATGTTCTTATGTACTTCACACTTTCAAATGCAACTGTTGGCTCTCTAGATTTCTGGTGTCTGTGCTAACTGTGGTGAATAAGCAACAGTCAGCCTGTCATTAATTTGTATCACCAATGCAGGATACTCAGCTGTTGCCTAATCAGGTTCTCTCAGAGCAGCAGTCCTTGGTTGTTATAAAGAAGCTTCTGGCAATTGCAGTGTCTGGCATTACATACCTCCGTGGTCTTTTCCCAGAGAAAGCATATGGGAGCAAGTATGTTGAAGGTTAGATTACCTATGGAAAATCATTTGTCTGCAAATCACCGTGGCTATCAAGCTCTAATCACCATTTGGAAATATTTATTGAGAAGATTCTGTCCTTACCCATTTTTTCTTTTCTTCCCACAGATCAGAAAGTGATGATTCTTCGAGAGGAGATAAGCTGTCCTGGTGCTAGTCAGATTGTTCAGTGGTAAAAAAGAACACAGACTTGACAGTTATTGGCCAGAGCTGTTGAATAGAGTTTCTGAAGCACCTGCTTGAATATGCTATAAATTATTTTTAACATAATTCCTGTAAAAATCACAATTTTCTAAATATTGTCATTTTTATATATTGTATTTTATTGTAATATGATTTCAGAAGATATATTTACACACAATGTGGCACTATGACCAAAATTATTACAGTAATTAAAAACTGAGATTAATCATTGTAAAAATGTGTCTTTTAAGATAATGAAAAATCAAATGTATCATAAGGTGTCTAGTGATGTTACACTGTGCAGTTCCCACTTTATGCATAGACTAAAATGCTAGAGCACTCTGTGTTTTTCTAATTTTTCCAGGATGCAAGGATGCTTTGAGGCCATCCAGAAGAAATATGTAAGTCATATTCTGTCTTAAAAATTAACATAACAAGCAAAGTAAATGTATTTGATCATAATTACAGAATTAATGTTTTTTCCACCAGCTCCGGACAGTTATTATGTCGGTGAGTGGTTTGCCAATCTTTTTTATTTTTGGTCATTTTGTATGTTCAATGGAGATAAACACACATCACACAACACAATACAAAAATATTCATGGCGCTAATGTTTTGTCCATTTGCTCCATTTTTAGATCTACACTGACCCGGAGAACCCCCAGGTAATGGGCACTTGGTCTTCTTGCCATTGTCTTCATCTATATTAAGCTGTTGTACAGAGCTGCTTTTATCATTACTCTTTATCCCTCATGAAGCCCCTGTTTCATCTTCTGTTTCAGAAAGTGACAGAGTTTTACCAGTTTAGGATCCATTACACTGCAAAAGGAGCACAGATGGACTTTGAAAGGTTGAGTTGTGATAAGTTCATTAGACAGTGAATCTACCAGACGGCTGGGTGCCTTTCTGTGTGTAGTTTGCATGTTCTCACCGTGGCTGTGTGGGTTTTCTCTGGTTTTTTTCCTCTCACAGTCCAGAGACAAGTTGTTAGGTTAACTGGTTACCCTAAATTGTCCGTATGTGGAAATGTGAGTGTTTGTCTGTTTATATAAGTCAGCCCTGTGACAGTTGGGATAGGCTCCAGCACTCTCATGACCCTTAAGAGCAACAATGAGTAAGATAATGCATGTATAGATGATCAAGTCAGTTTATGTTTCCTGCTTTAAATTCATTAAATTCAGCAACAAGCTGCTTCAAAGTAGGAAGCAGTATTTCAGTATTAGTGTGAGGCCATGGGACAGTTTTATACATTCAGTATCTTCCGGAATAATTATATTTTTCTATAAATGAAAATATGTTTTGATTATGGATTTAGCAGCTACTTGTATTTGCTGCAGCAATGTACTACTGGGCAGACAGATTAATGTGTTTGCTACAGTATAATACAGTATTTTATCCAGTTAAGTTAACTGGTGCCTTGAAAAGCAGCTGAGAGGACAGACACGTTCAGACAGCATTGGGCAGATGGCTTGGGTGCATTTCTCATCCCGTTTCCCTTGTGTACTAGCAACAACAACAACAAGTTGTCATCAATGTCATGTGGCAACACGAAGAAGGCTAGCATCCTGCTGGTTAGGAAGCTCTACACTCTGATGCAGAACCTGGGTCCTCTGCCAGACAATGTCTGCCTCAACATGAAGCTGGCCTACTACGATAATGGTAGCACACACAGACACAGCAACACCAACTGTAATATCATTTACAACGGATAAATTAGTTTCAAAAATAGGCAGAAATACACATCGGACATGTTAAAATGTAACATGTATGTATGTGCATATGTCCAACCTATGGTTTATAAACCAATTTGTTTCACAGTGTTTTGCTTATTTAATGATTTTAAGATTGTTCTCATTGCATGATTATCACAAAGATCCACACATGTTTATGCTGAGATCATACATAGTTGTAGCTGCAGGTGACACTTGATTTTGGCACTTGATGTAAAAGTGTAAGAGTGTCACAGCTTTTCTGTTTGTTTCTTTTCCAGTCACCCCTCAGCACTACCAGCCACCAGGCTTCAAGGAGGCTGATGGTGACACCATGGAGTTTGAGAGGGAGCCTGTCAAACTGACCATGGGCGAGGTGGTCACCCCCTTCCACACTCTGAAGCTGGACATGGCCACAGAAAGACAGCGACTGGAGCAGGTGATGGGAATGAAGCATGAGACCGATTAATAGAAAAGTCACCTTAAAAGTCTTTACATGTATAGATATGTTGGAATCAACTTATTTATATTTGGCTCCTGTCATGATAATATGCAATCTTTAAAGGACAACTTCACCATAGTCTCTTAATCAACATCCTCATCCTCAAGAGTTTTGACGTCAGCATGTCTGAGAGCTGCTTTTTAACACATAGCTGTGCATTTTGTTAAACATGCCCAGGTGGAGGAGAGTGTTTGTGTTAAGGAGAAGTGGGTTCTGAAGATGGAGGAAGATGATGCCTTGTCACAGGTCAGCACACAAGCTAACATGAAGTGTGTTTACACTTAGCAGACTCTAATATGGGAATAATGGTTCTTAACTCTTAAATAAATGATTTTATTTTGTAAATATATTTGTATATTAATAGTACTAAATATATCTCTTTAAATATAAAGAGTAGATTTAAATGTTTTCTTTACTTTACTTTACTTTACTTTACTTTACTTTACTTTACTTAGCAGACGCTTTTATCCAAAGCGACTTACAAGGAGAAGACACCAGCAATTCTCTTTCGGTTTCCATAAATTCTGAGTTTTCCACCTCTTTAACGTCCATCAGAATCATTATATGTCTCATAAGTCTTAATGTGTACAGTTTTGTGATGAACACACAAAGTGGGAAATAGTCAAATGTTGCAGATGTAAGAAGAAGAAAAGGCTTAAAATCTGAGCCTAGGTTCTGTTTTAACAAAAGCAGTTTGTTGTGGTGGTGAGTGTTCAGTTAACATGTTTTAATTTTTAGAGCCACATAATTGAAGATGTGGAGAAGCCTGACACTGAGAACACAGACTTGGATAACACTGGTAAATCTTCCTTTATTAATAATGTCACTACATCAGACTATACACATGCCCTCATGATCCATGTGGAATTATTATTATCATCCGAATGTATTTATTATCAACAGTATTTAAGCAGTATATGAAAATGATGTAGTGTGTATATATTTTCTAAAGAAATCAAGATGAGCAGTTGTGAGAAGATTGAAAGTTGCAAGGATGTCACAGAGGTAGGTGTGGCATTAACTACACCAATTGATTAACATTATGAAGTTAGTTTGAAGCTACAGAATGCAACAGAGTACTAATCCCATTAGCTTGCTTGATTTTTGTTCTCTTGTCAAGTGGAAATTAGTGGTGAGGAATCAAAACAAAAGAAAATCTAATCTAATCATAATCATAATTAAATAAATGTGCCATGTGGAGAAAGTGGAAGATATCAATATATGTGTGTATGTATATATATACACACACATATATAAAGCAAAAGAATATGAAGGGCTTCTCAGCTCTCTGAAAGCAGAATGACTGCAGTCTCTGCGTAAACACGGAGCAAAAGGCCACTTTGATTGCACTTATGGGCATTGGTGTTACGGACCATCTGTCCCCTCTCAGATGGACACTCTGGTGAAGAAGACCTCTGACATGGAGGTGGGCCTGAAGAGGACCAGAAGTGGACGCATCATCAAGTCCACTACGGTCAGGCACCCACTTAAAGCTTGATAGCCTTCAGAGCTAGATGACTGCAGAAACACTAGATTTCCATCCACTAATGCTGTATCAGCAGTTACAGCTTGTCTTGTAGTCTTTGTTAATTACCCAGTGAATAAATTATTTGTGCAACTGCAATGTTACAGTCTGAAATAAACAAGAGTTATATGTTTCGGTAAGGCAGTAATTATTTTTTAATGGGGTAAGGCAGACATCTTAGCCAGGAGTTTTACAATCAAATAGACGTTCATCCGGGTTTCTTTTAAATAATATATGATGAAAATAGAAAATGACCTACTTTTGGGCTATTTGAGCATTTGACTTTAATTTATACTTTAATTCAGAAACACTCTGTGTGTTTTAGGAATATGCCGTTTGTTGTAGAAAACTGTTACATTAGTACATTTCTAAAGGTTAAAAAATGATTTATTTAATGTTTTTTAATTATGTTGAAAATGATAAATCAGACAAATTATAAAGAGGTGCTCTTTAGTGTAGAGATGATGATTCTCTGTTTTAAGTGTGTGTGTGTGTGTGTCTGTGGGCAGGAGACAAACTTGACTGTGAACAACATCAAGCCATCTGCTATGAAAGACAAAGCGGTGAGCTACTTGTCTTTACAGCTTCTGTAAACTTAAATCAGATCCCACTGAAATATAAATTAAATCTGACTATAAAGCCCTAAATAAAGCTAGAAAATAAAAAAGTACGTTTTCTGCTAAGTACAAGCAATATTGTACCTATGACTTCAGATCACTTAAATATGCAGTATTTGTATGTATGTGCGACAAGTCGGGGAAATGTGTTTAAGTCAGACTGTGGGTGTTAAAATCTCCACACAACATATAAGTCAATTTGGAAAAAAAACATAACATTTTATATAAAAACATGTCTATGGCATATTCAGGATGAATTTTGAAGTGGAAAATGCGTAGGAACCCTTTTAGTTCACAGATGATTCAGCACTGATCACTTTGGTTTCACAGAGTGGGATGTTGTCTATCAGACACATAAAATACTGCGGATGACGTTTGTCACAGGCGTGTTTCTTCTCTTGTTTTCAGATTTCTCAGTATGACATCCCCGACAGCCAGGAAACGCCATCCACCTCCGCACCTAAGAAGAAACGCAAATTCAGCGAGCCCAAAGAACGCTATTGACCCCACGTCACTGCAAACACAGCAGCATCGTTGGATTGATTTACAGGAAAGTTTTTTAAATTTCACATCTGGTTACAGCTTAAACAGTTGTTTTTTCACACCTGCTGTGTGAAAGGAATTTAGCAATATTTTGAGGTCCCAACATTACTCTCAGTGCAGTTTATTTGCTGAAATACAGATTGAAATTGTTTTGCTACAGTTTGATATGTTTCATTCATTAAGTTTAAAAACTAAAAAAACAGGAAAACAGTTTATGTTCCATTTTAGTGGTTGTGTTAGCAGTTTCTGTTACGTGTGAACAAAGCAGGTTTACTGAATAAAATAAAAAAGATTCCATCAGTGAGGTGTCGGTTTATGAGTTATACAGTTAGATCTGATTTATGTACAGTACTGTATATGTTTTAAAGTGCAAGAGCAACAAAGAAATGTCTCTCAGAATGTATAGGTTAGATGAGTTAGTGCTTACGAGTAAAAGCAACTTGAATGATATATTCAAGATACACACTGAATAAAACTGGTAAGTGGAATAAGCCAGTGTCCACAGAATAAATAGAGCAGCGTGCAGAGACCAGAGTCCATGAGCATACTATGATGCATGCCAGGATTTTATGAGTCATATTTTTTATTAGCTGTAAGCTGGCAGCGGTAAGGAACCTTGTCAGTAGTGTAGGTATTGTGGAGGTAGACAACAATAAAATTAAAGCTAAATCCTTTCACACATTAAATATGACAAGCCTGCTGCGGCAGTCTATCTATACAGTTTAGGTATAGGTGGTGATAATAGGTGGTAATTATACTTCATGACTTCTGGAATAAATAGAATTATATTACGCGCAGAAATGCAGTTACAGCCGTAATGGTCAACATCTGCTTCCGTCAACATTAAGACGCTGTCAGACATCTGTGCTTGCATAGTGGGTTGGAAAAAGGAAATGCAGTCCTTTTCTGTACATTCAACAGTTTCAGCTTTCTGCCAATAAAAACGTTCAGCTCACCTTCTGCCTCTTGGACAACAGTCGTCTACCTTTGAATAGAGCCTGAAATGCCACCATTTGCATGTGAGGTGCCTTAAATGAAGCTGTTAAGTGAAAGTGGATTATATCTGTACACAGTGACCTTTGGGCCCAGATAAGGGCCCATCAGCAGCCTCCCGCCTGGCAAGCTGTGTGTTTTTAATCTCCTATTGTTTTTCCCAGAGAGAGGGACATTTGCTGATAGACTGCCTTAACCCACTGCAGATCAATACTGCAGGAAGCCTTTGTGATGCATATCCAAGCACAACCCCCCCTTCTGTGTCTGCAGCAGGCCAAAGGGAGGAGAGGAAGAGGGACTCCATCAAATCAGTCCTCACTTCCTAACACGGGCATTGTCTTGCTCACCACATTTATTTTATTGTCTGTGAGTTTTTATGGGTAATTCTGATAACTGAGAAGCATAAAGCATTGAAGCTCTTTATGAGCTGTGAAATGAATCAGGGTTTGCTAACCCCACAGCCCAACTCCTTTGGCATTTTTCAACACTTTTTATTATTTTGACATCAAGGGATTGATATGTGATTAATTGCAATGATAGTAAAGGCACCTCTGCAGGTTTGGTCATGTATTGTAGATAACCAATATCTCTATTATAGGCATTACAACAACAGTATATCACAGAAATGAACCGATAAATAGAGCCCAAAAGGCGAAATGCATCCAATGGCATGGAAAATAAATAGAAACATACACTGAAAAATACATATATTGAGAGATTGTCTCATCTGGCACCCCTTGGAGATCAAACACTTGAAGACACAAAGACTTGAATCTGGACCACTTTCAGTCACATCATAGTTGAAAATGAAACTACATGAGAAAAATGTTTTACGGGTAGACCAGTGTTCTCGTCAAGCATGTCCCAAATATCTAACAATATAGGAGGAAAGGAATCTAAATTGCAATTTTATTTCGCCTCCACGCTCAATCCTTCACTTGGATCCAGGGACTCTACATCATTTCTGTACACACACGTCTCACTGAAATGAATTCTGAAATTAAATTCAGGGACACACGTCCAGCGGGCCAGTGTTAACAGATCAATCAGATGGTCAAACAGCAGGAGGGGTCCGCTGGATACCTCTGCTGACCAATCAGAAATCTGGGTTCGGCCTGTCTGAGTCGATATCCCGGGTCCAGGCCTGCCTGTGTACGGTCAAGGCAAGACACACTGACTAACTGATGGACAGACAGCCGCAGTCCATCCCAAGGCTCCACATAGATTAAAGCCAGCTTCTGTGAACCTATGGTCGCTGTGTGGTGATTGTGCCTGCAAGGCCTATAGGCCCCAAGGGGGGCTGGGCTTTACAGCAGGAGGGGGAGGAGTGAGGGATGGAGTGGACATTCAGCCCAGGGACCGTGACCCCTTTGACCTTGCCAGAAGGGCAGCAAATGTTTCAGAGCTGATTAGCGCTTCCCCAGCAGAGTACCGCGCTCACTGTTAACCCTTTGGAATCAGGTACAGGGCCGAGGCGTTGGAGGAAATCCGGAAAATGTGTCAGTCATTCAGGTTAAAAGGAACATTACGTGAATTCAGATTTTTTTAATAACTGCTGTCAGGATTGAGCATTCTTATGTTGTTTACTATGTTTACATCAAATAGCAACACACTGTTTGCTCACAGAGGTCAAAAGTACTGCACTTAAGTTCAGTTGTGAAGTACTTTCACTTACTTATTCTGTCATGCATCTTTATACTTCTACTTTGCCATTTTTTTTTGTTCTACTACTCTTTAGAGCTGCTCTGTAGTTACATTTTACTTTAGACTTATAGATTTATAGAACGTATTATGATGAACTACACAAATAGATAAAATTAGCTCCTTCTCAACCAGCCTTAAAATCAAAATGCATATTATACACTGAAATAATTCTATATTGACTTCACTGACAGTTTTGTGAGTTTATTTGCATACTTCTTTTAAGCAACAAGCCAATTCAAAGTTCTCACATAATTGCCACTAAATATAAAACAAAGTGAGTTTAAAAGAAGAGGAAAATTTGAATGCAGAAAAATGGAACAGGAGTATAAAAAGTACTGTGTAGTTGCAGTGCAGCGCAAAAATGATTTATGATAAATTTATATATATTGTAATTTGATAAAAGTTACTGGCAACACAAAGAATTGTAAGTCTAGACTCAAAGCAAATAAGGATAAGAAGCATGTAAGGAGCAGACCTTGGGGTTAAGCAAGCTTTGGGTTGCCTGCAGTGGTGTATGTTGACGTCGAAACATACACCAAACACTAAAGGTAATACTTCAATCCAACTACTTACCATTTTATGATTACGTTGAGTAAGAACAATACAACAACTAAATTCATTTACAAGCAGGAAGGAAATTTCCAGAAAACCCCACTAGGGGGCGATAAATAGCCATGGAATAAGCTGCAAGAACGGGGCCCTTATACACCTGCCTTGTGTCATGACAGAAAAGCATCTTCCCTTTCATGCATGCCTTAATCAGCTCATACAGTTGGCCTCCACATGGTAGATAATTTAAAAAGCATGCAATCCTACTAAACAGCCAACACGAGGCTATTCAACTTGTCTTTTGAGAGACACTGCAGTAGAGTCAACAGTATTGATCCAAATAAGGAATGATAAAAGGAGGGGAGGCTGAGAGCAGGTGGTACTGGGCCAGCAGATTCAGGGATTTAGTCACTCACCGGGTATGTATGGTCAGTGCTGCAGAGTAGCGAGGGGACCAGTACCTACTCGAAACAGATGCTCAAAGCAATGGGATGTGCCCCCATTGTGATCAGAGTGGACAGCTGAATTGTTTACCACCAAAGGGCCCTTTTCTTCAGCGGTAGGCCCATGCACAATGGGGCCCCCCACCACACTGACACACTAAGGATTTCTGCAGGGGGATGCAGTGGGGGTTGGGGGGGGGTGTTTGTGTGTGTGTATCAAGGGATAGGGGGTTTATAGGGTGAGCCTCTGTCTGTACCCCCTGTTTTCTTTCTCTCTGCTCAGATGGACCTCTCTGCGCCCCCCATCTCCTCCACAATGCCCTCCCCAAAGCTACCGGAGGGCAGAGGTTTAAATGTCACGCTTGGCCATCAGAGCACCCAGCCCCTGGCTCGTGTCTCCAGGGGGGAGCTCGCCAAGAGACAGGGAGAGGGAGAGAGGAAAGCTAAGGGGAGGGAGACACTTGCCCTTGCCCCATTGTCCATTACGATAGGCATGAGCTGCTAACTGACTCCAAATCAAGTGTATCCTCTCGCCACGCGCCCTAGCCTTGTCCTGCTCTTGCTCAAACACAAAGGCCCTCTGTGTTTTACTTTTTCAACCATCAGTAAGTTGAATAGTAGTTTTGGTCATGGTATGTTTGACAGAGCAGCTTAAAGGAGGCTGCAGAGTCTAAATTCAGCTGGCCGACTGCGCAGAATGATAAACACAGTTTGTCATCTTCAGACACGAGATGTGTCCACATTGCACTCTGGTGAGCTCTTATATGATAAAAATCAATGCAAACTTTTTGCGTTCAGTCACATAGGAGGGACTCCAAAACATTAAAGCAAGTAGAGACGGGAGAACGATGGGGGATGAGATGTGGGGTGACAAAGTGTCAAGCTGAAATACAAGTACAGGACAAAATATACAAGCTGCCAGCCAACTTTATCCCAGCCCAAGGTCCTGGCCCATACTTTACCCACACACAAGATTGAGTGTTTTATGTATCTATTTGTTCTAAATAGTGGCACACTTGACCTTGAGGCAAGACGTGTGTGCTTGCAGCCTGGCCCGGGAATCATCCCTCCTGTCATGGACGGGAGGGAGTGACCTTGAACCGCAAAGGCACAGGCGTAGCTGAGTGCACAAACTCATTTAACTCCCGGGTTTGTTATCGACATGCTGTAATCGTTAACATTATGGATGATGAATAACTACCGACTGCCGCATACCTGTGCAATACGTCGCCATGCCACACAGACTCGGGCCAGCCAAGGGCCCGTGATGGCAGATGCACCATACTGATGGTCAGGTGACTGCAGAGCCACATCACTTAGACTTGTTTTTCCAACCAATTGCAGCGACAGCTCATCAAGAGTGCCAGCAAAGCACACTGAGGTGCTTAAGGACATAGATCACTTCTACGCTTTACGCTTTTTTTTTAGCACATATACTTCTATGTGTACTCAGGAAACACTTAACCTCGAGCATCATATATTCGGGCATCTGGAATGGATCTTTTTTTTTCCCTCTGACTTTGTATTGACCGTTGTAAATGGGTGAATTTACTGTAGTTTCTGAAAAACCCAGAAAAGGGATAAAGCCATTATTGGGGTCAACACTGCCGGAGCTTGAGGCACGAATTCTAAATTTTTAGGTTTTTACTGCTAAAGGAAGTGAATTAGTTGTTAAGTAATCATGGAGTCATTTAATAGAGAGGCACAGAAAAAGCACAAACATGTATGGACAGATATTCACATATCTATTAGTTTTAAGTAAGACAGCTATAAGAGCTTGTTATACTTAAAATACATGCAGAGTGTGACAGAAGATGACTGAGCATTAAGAAGGCCAGACGATCAGTTTCCAATTTAGTGTCTTTAACCCAGATTAATAAAGGGTTGTGACAAATAATCAATAGAGTAATATGTCGTGATGAGTTCTGTTGTGATATGGTATCAATGATGTGCGTTTTGGTAGACGTTCTTCATGGATACAAAAGCAAAGGTGTTTCCTTCTTTTGCTCCAGATATTTGAACCTGCTTTTTTTGCAACTCTTATTTTGTTTAGGTTTATGTAATACCTGAAAACATGGCTTTTAATATTAAGTGTGTTTGTGTAACTTATCTATCTACTTCTGATTAAATAAGCAACACATTTAAAGAACAAGTTAGAAAATATTTTATCTCTTCTAATCCGTGACAAGAACACACAACATATGACGTCAAATACCAGTTTATTTGTAATTGTGGAAGGTTTGTAAAGGGATGAGATATAGAAAATATTAACATTATTAATTAAAGCCCCTTACAAATTTTAAGAACCTTTAATTTAGATGTTTATATCACGCTGCATGTTAAAGACTGTCTTATATATATATGCTTCTTTTTTCAAATCTCACTCATTTGTACAAACTTAAATTAAAAGCTTTGATCTGGCAGTAATACACACAGAATGTGGTGTTTTAGCAAACTATACCCAACCAGATATTTGCTGTATATATTATATAAATATTTGATGTGCTGTTGATTGATTTGCAATATGACAGAATCACCCAAATGGAAAACCTTTGTCATCATGGACAAAATAATGTTGTGCTAGTAATGCAGTTTCTGGCACTATTATTTGCTCCAGGTTTATTTTTTTGTGCACACAAGATACAACAAGTTAGACAAACATAACCAATGCACCACCCACACTGAATACAGTAACATTTCATATCCATTTGACAAAAAATTAAATAAAAAAGGTACTACATCATACAGTACTTTTGGGAAATAAATAAAACAGTACTTGACACATGACAAGAGATTCTGTCAGACTCGACATACAATGAAATACAAAACACAAAACCAGGTCACTGCAGTCTGGCAGCTTTTCACAAGTTGCCCAGGAGTTTGAAAGTTTGAATGTACATCTCACATACAGTAACAGTAACAGAGTTTCCACACCAGGTCTGCAGTTTGACCACATACGCAATCTGCCCGAGGGTAGAAGAAAAAGTTTGGTAGATTTTCCTCTCTCTCTTTCTCTGATGGCCTTGGGAGTTTGACTTCTGCCCTGCCAGTATTTTCCTCCTCTCCAGGCTTTGAGGGCTTTTCATCTCGCCAAGGTGCAAGGGCAGCCACTTCTCTCCTCTTGCAGCCCCTTCTTCCCATACAGCATGCACATACAGCACACATGTGGATTTCCATTTCAGCTATAGCTCTGGATTAGCACCTCCACCACCCCAAGGCTGGCTTAAGACAGGAGGGCAGACATTGAGCAGTGTTGGTGGGATGCATGTGGGGGAGTAGATCCCCCAAGACCTGTTTGAGGCCACGGTGGATTCTATGGATGAATCCTCTAAACACAAATGTGGTTGTTCTGGATGAGCTGTGTTGTTAAGTGTCAGTTTTTTGTCAGCTTGATGGCCTCACATACAGCCAGCCCTGCACTGCATGTGTAAAACATTTCAGTGTCCGCTGCACTTACTTTCATTTAAGATGAAGTGTTTCTTTCGTTTTTGTCTCAACACGACTTTCAATTTTTATTTGTTGAGATAGTCATGTAAAATATAGGAGACGTCCTTTCACTTTGATTTTGCATTTTACTTCTTAAACACAAGGCTCATTGCATAGTCACTACGCTCCCTATTTTACTTTGAATGAACTAAATCAGAACATACATCTCTTCATCTAACTTACATTGTGAATCTCAATGCACGGAAAAATTACTTTAAAAATTCATTAGCAACATGTCTTTTCAGTCCTTTTTTGTTTTAATAGAGACTTAGAAAGATTATTTTTTCTTCTTAGTTTCCAATGAAAACTGAAACAGTTTGCAGTTTCTACAGCCTGCATTGAATTTTTTATGCAACTTTTTATGTTGGAACTCCACAAACAACATTCTTTTCGTCCTAAAATTTCAACAAATAAAAGTGGACTCATCTGCCATTAAGGCACATTTAAAGAAAGATGTTGGACGAAATATACCATAACCCCAAACTGTACATTTAAAAAAAAAAAACTTCTTGCCACAGAGCTCAACAGGCTTACATGCAGGCTTACATTAGTCAAACCACAATGGTTGGACATCAGGTCATTTTACCACAAACCTCCAACATGCCCGTCAAACATCAGACATCCAGTGGCAATAGCATTCGTAGCAACTGACCCGACCCAACTACAACTAAATTGTGGCTGAATTATTGATACAGTGGCGTTGGCCGCTTTGCAAGTGGGGGCATGAAAGGGAGCCAACATGGGAATGGTCTGCTAATTTTATATGGGAGCCTCAGGGCACATTTCTCCTAGAGAAGACCAAACATATTGACATATATGTGTAGGGGGAGAAACTGTATATATCAGCCTGGTGGAGGAGAAAAATGGACAATGTAACAATCCATATAGGCTCAATCTCAGTCTACATGTGTTGTGTTCCTAATTTTGCTGTATATATGGTTAACAGTAAGAGAGATTCAGCACTGTAGTGATGCATGTATGAAGAGCTTGGAAGGCGATGTATGCAATATCCTTTTCTCTTTAGTTTTCCTGATTCTTCTCTTGATATTAGATTGTTCTCACAGAATCATTACAGCTAAACTGCCTGTTTCACATGCATTTGTCAGTGTAGTATAAATACTGTATAGGGAAAGGGTGAGATGAATTGTGATGTATGGGATCAAGCCGTTTAGAAAGGTAGTCCAGGGAGGTGTGGGCTGTTTGTAGCCAGGCCAAGGCTGTTGACCGTCAGTGAGCTGTCGGGCTAATATCTCCAGAAGTGTCCAAAAGCCTTTGTGTCCTCAGTGTACTTTTATTTCCACCTCTCTTGGAATTGTGATGACCGTGCCTCGGGGCGACAGAGACACCTTGAGGAGCGCCCACCTTTAAATCTGCTGCTCCATGATTTCAACCATGACCTCTCGCTAGAGGGATCCCTCAGGCGAGATTTAAACGAGCTCCCCTAGGTCCGCAGCGACTCCTTTATTCACCACGTTTTTAAAGACATGAATTGGCTGTCTCTGATGGCTAATTGTGAAATTTATTTGAATAAAGAAGAGAAGATTTGGATAAATTGATATAAAAACTTACATGTGTGGATAAATGCCTGTGACATGTATGTGTAAAGGGTGTGCCAGAGAGAAGAAAAGGGCAGATTTTTGGAGTGACTGTGACAGAAAGACAGGAGGAATGCTGAGGCCCCCTGCAGCCCCTGTTTCCTTTTCTTTCCATCATAATAAAAGGGAATCCCAGCGCTTAAAATACAAAACACATTTGCTGTATTTACATGTCATCAGACACGATTAATTTTTCTTTTAATTGCATCACCCCTTTTCTTTTGACTTTCCTTCTTTCACATGAAATACTATCACTTACATTTTTACAATTCCTTTCTTTCCCTCTCTCTTCTGCTGTTGTGGAGGACGAATGGCGAGAAAAGCATACAATATACAGGCTATTGATCCACGCCCATCACTGCAGAAAAAAAGTCGGTTCAGGGGGTGGGGGAACGGAGGGGGACTGGACACAGCGATCGATAACCTACTCTATCAGCCGTTTCCATGGCAACCGGCCGAGCAAGGACAGAGGGTTGCCATGCATTTTGCACCTGTCTGTTTCATATACCTATTGTGATAATGAAACTGTCAGGGAAACGAATGTGAAGGTGACGTGGGGCTCCAGCCTAGCGTCAACTTCCACAATTAAAGAAATTACATAAAGGTTAATACCTTGCTCGAAAAGAGAGGTGAAAAATGGGAGTGAGGGCCAGGGGTCTGGGGGGGATTTCAGTAACCTCCTTTGCTCTCTGATGTGGGTTGAAGGATCCATGTAGACAGACTAGGTTGCAGCAACACAGGTGCAAATCCGGGTGTCTGGGCTCTGAGTTATTTTCAGAAAAAAATGCACAGATGACAGTTTGAAATCAGCAGTTGTTTCCTGACACTGGAGAAAGGGCCTCTTTTGTAGTTGACCCCAATTTGGAGGTCGACCAAGCATGATCAATGTGCTGGCCATTAGCTCACTATGAGTAACTGTAGGCACAAGAGTAGAGAAATATAGCAGGGTTGGTGCAGAAAAAGAGTATGAAGTGAAGGTGGAAGGACTGGCGCTATTGGTCAAGATTAACTGAAGCTTACTTCAGATCAAAACCCAGAAGGGCTGAGCCAGACAGACAGTAGAACTTGACACCCAGACTATCACTGGGCATTGAACTTCCAACCGTCTTTTAACTGGAGGCTCATTGGCTCCAGTGCCATGGTGCTGAACGCAGTCAGCCCTAAGTGAAAGGGATGGATATGATGTCCTGGGCCCTGTGTTGATCATGTGCTGTATTGATCGCCAATGGAAACTACTGCTGAAAACGCCGAACTGAGAGCGAGAGAGTGGGAGGGAAGCAATAAGCTGTGGCTTCTCACTATAACCAGTGGCCTTCTATTAGGCTGCTGTGGTCACCGACATTGCAACAGAGAAGGAAATGGCGGTTTGGAAGTACGATACAGCTAGTTTACATGCATTTGTTTTAGGCTTCCCTGTCTGTACTGGTGTATTATGGTGTATTGTCATTAACGAAGCAGTCACGAATGACAAATCACAAACCGCAGTGGATTTGCTTGAATGACAGCAGAGTGAAATTCGAGCAGGAACACAGCATGTCGGCGTGTAGCAGGCTGCACCACTGTGGACCACACAGTGGTTGTCCTCCAGCACCAGAGGCACTCTGTGTTTTGTGACCTGTGACAGCAAGCTATCGACAGGCACGTGGCTCTGCAGTGTTGTTCAGGGGCCAGTGGCCACTGCACTGACCTTTGACACTCCATCTATACACCAGCCTTCATTGTTAAGGCAGGAGGAGGAAGAGAGAGGAGCACGAGGAAGAAGGGGTAGGGGGGAGATAGATGACCCTCAGTCCCTCTTCATGTGTTTGGATTCTCCCTCCCCCATAGCCTCACCCCTCCCATCACAACACCTCCCCCCTTCCCTTACCCCCTCTTCCCCCACACACTCCACCTTATGCCGATCAATGGCAGTTTCATGTGGCTTCTCTGGGCCTGCAGTGACGTGTGTCCTATTGATTTATCGACATTACTCCAGGCAAGCGAACCCAGAAGCCCCCTCTCTCAGTAGGCAGCCAGACTCCAGCCCAGCAGAAGCATACCTCCCTCTGTGCCGGGTGGGCTCATGCCAAGTCATCCAACTGTACCAGGCTCTCTGGAAGCAGCGGCGCATTAGCTGCACACAACTGAACACTATTTTCTTCTGGATGCATGTCTGCGTATGTCACTGAGAATGCTTTTAAGCATCATCCCCTCCCTCTGCTCATCTAGTTTCACCCTGTCCCCCCTCGTCTCGCCTGCACTCCATGGGACGTGTAATGGGGACAATGAGTGAGACACCCTGGCACTCGCAAACACATTTACTGTCGCCTCTGATTTCCAGAGGCGACTGTTCCACTTTTATGGTTAAAAGGTTCTTTTCTTTCGTCCGTGTCAATGTCATGCCTCTGTGGCTATGTCTCACCCTTGTGGCTATTGCTCTCATCTGCCCTTCTTCCTCTCTTTTACTGGGGTGGTGGGACAGTCAATCCTTTTACACTCTGCCCCCAACCCCTCAGGCTCTCCTGTCCAGTGAAAGGCCAGTGGATTCAGGAAGGGGAGAAGAAGAGGGCAGCTGGACACTCCCCGTGCCTGGCTATCTGCTGATGCGGGGGTTGTAGAGGGGGGGTGATCCAACACCATTAGGATAGAACTGCAACTATGGCAGCTGGCCTTAAAAAGGCAGAAATGGGAGGAGGGTCAGGGGAGCTCAGAGATCAGTGACCTGGCCGCAGTGTCCAGCTGGGGGGTTATTTCATGGCCCACCTCTGGCCACGTGCTGGGTGACCATCTGGGGATCTGGCAAACCCCACAACAGAGGTACCATCATCTTCTTAGTTGCAGGGATGGACAACAACAAAAGTCAAGAAATCTGTCAGCCTAATCTAGAGAGTGCTGGGAGGGGATACTGCAGCTGCTTGTTGTTTGACATTAAGTGTGTTGTGCATCTGCTGTTTAATGCAATGCAGTGTAGTGTTTGCACCTCAAAAGTGCTCTCATCTTTTTGATTTGTTTCAAATAGACAACAGTCTCTCTATATTTGGGCTACTGCTGATAGATGATTATTTTCTGTATTAATTCCTTTAGTTAAAAATAGGAACAAAATGCAGAATCTAACACATCTTTGGATAGATTTTTGTGTCTAACCAAAAGTCCAAACTAAGATTAACTGTTATAAATATTTGAAACATGGAACAATTGCATTTTTAATTGATAAATGACTTGTTGATGATAACAGTTGTTTGGCAGAAATTTGACAGACTGGTTATTTGATTAATTGTTGCTGGATCACTCCTTTATGGGAAATTACTAATAAATACCATTGTACTTTAAATATATTTTGGACTGTACAACTGAACTTAAATCCAAACCAAGCTTGGGCACATGGGGGTCAGCAGCCCAGATGGACAACCAGATTCTCTTTTAGCTGAGCCGTTCAGTTTGATGGCTCTAATTGGGGAACAGATTAACACTGGTTTGTTGTGAGTGCTAACCTCAACCTCTTTCTTCTCCTCCTCCTGCTTTTCCACCTCCCATTCTTTCTTTTGCCTCCACCCTCTGTCTTTCCTCAATTCTGTCATCATCCTCTCCTTCTCCCCTAGCCTTCTGTCTTAAACTGTTTAAGGTGATCAAATTTTGCCCATCCTCCCAACGTGGTGGAAGGGGATCAAAGGTTGCTGACCCCAGCCTGATTGTAAAGGTTGTGGAGGGGAACCTCCATAATAAATAGAGGTCCCGCTAACCAGATCTGACCTTCTAGATGTTTCTATGAGCTTAAAAAATCTCTATCTTTATTTTCAGGGATCCTGTAATCCCCTTAACATTTATCATTGTTCTGCTAATGAAAGTGATCTTTGCGTTCATGTCTGATAGGTTTCTAATTAGATTCACATAGACCCATGTGGAAATGATCCAAGGGAGGATTGGAGTGGTGGAGTTATTGCTCTGAAAAACACCAAAGTGCTCCAGTGTGCTGAAAGAAATTCATAAATGTGGTGGAGGGGTGGGGTGGGCAGCAATTGTGCACCAATGTAATCTTTGGTCAGCACTTCTTCATGGCAGGTACAGTGATAGGAAAGAAATCCTCTTCTGAAATTTGATTAATTGCCGTTTCTCCGCCTCTCAATCCAAACATTGGTGGAAATGGAGGCCAGTTGACAGGACAGATACATCAGCCTCGAGAGCTGCAAGCCCCTTGGCAAGCAGAGGCATTTCTTATCCTGTAACAGGATATCCACATACAGCGAGGTGTGGAAAAGTGAGAACTGCATCGTCTTCATTTGGCCATAACAAGGGAGAGGGGGAGGAGGAGGAGTATAAGGGAGAGACAGGGAGGGGAGGGGAGTCAGCCAGCCAGGCAGGCAGCTCTCTAGGTTGGGCCGAGGCGTATCGATTGATTTCCCAATAGCCTCTGGTCCATGAGCGGCGAACCCTGGCCTGGTTGCTAGGTGACCACACCATCCAAGATGGAGAGCGCTGAGATGAAGGGTGACAGCAGCTCTGAGGGTCAGCAGGGCCACTGGTCATTCTGCAGCCCCTCTGGGACACTCCGGACATGCAGATAATGCAATGAAACTGGACCTCAGCTTGCACGGAGAGACGAGTGAAGCATGTATATAGAAAGACAATATCACCAGCGTCTTTGGTGTGTTTGGCTCTGATCAATGCGGGTCTGCAAATTGTGCTGTAGCTGTATGTTTATGACATACAGTACATTAGAGAAAAATAAAATTGAAAGCATGCCGTTACATCAGTTTTATCGAGATTATGTGAGGTTTCAGATTTCACATTGCTGCATTAAAAAAAAAACACAGATTCCCTGAAAAATATTTACGACACCCAAGTGATTTCAAAGGGGCTATTGACCATATATGAAAATATTGATTTGACAAACAAAAAGGGCTATTCAAATAGTCATTGACCAGAACATATTGCCTAAATGTGACGTTGAAAGATATCTTATGTCTTTTAACAATCACAGCAAAAACACACTGCTGTTCTCATTACAGAACCAAAGCAATTTACTGTGACCATATGTACAATTTACTAAATCGCAGTAGATGTCAAGAATTGTATTATCATAGTTCTGTTAATGGAAATCTTTAACAGAATTCCTTTGGTCCACACTAGAGAGTAAAATTGACAATTTTTGCTTTATTCCTACTAACAAGACATTTGTGTGTTTAACAAAAACACGTTAACTAAGCTTTATGGTTGACCCTAAGTATGTCTGCTAATTACAGATGTACAAGTAGAACATTTTACAGCGTTTTATTAAAGTATGACTCATGACAAGGCCTCACCTCATAAAACTATATTTTTTACTTTTACAATCTTATGTTTGAAATGATCAGCCAGTGAATCCCTTCAGTCTTAAAGCAGAATAAATGCTTAGTTTCATAAACGTTTCTTGATCTGAACAGTACAAAAGAATAATACTGTAAACATGAACTGGCCATAATCTATATCACATATTCCACAATGATACATGATTCCGTAGCGCTTTTCTACATATCGATTGTTCCACTGTGCGAGTGAAAAATGATACGGAGGGCAAAAGAGAAGAAGAAGCAGGAGGAGGTGGAGGAGGAGGAAAAGAAGAAGAAGGGGGGTGGGGGGGGGGTGGATATAAACTGGGAGACAAATGTAAAAGGATCTACACCACACTGTAAGCTCTGCACCGAGAGAGAAGATACCAGAAGGCAAAAAAGCAGCATGGAGGGGGGGTGGGAGGTTTGTGTGTGTGTCTTGGGTTGAGGGTCATGGGGAGAAACCCATCCAGTCGGCCCTGAAAGGCCACCTTGCATTCTGGCTGTTGCCTGTGTTCTTCCTGTATGAAGGATTTCCCTTCATCCTGTGCCATGCCTCTCATGTCCTCCTCAGAAGGAGCCTGAGTGTTTTCATGTCTGTTGGAGTTCCATATCCTGAGGAGGGAGGACTTATGTGTCTTTGTGTGTGCGCTTGTGTATTTTCTTCCCTACCATCTATTAATAATATTGGGGAGAGCAAGAGACAGGGAGATAGAAGTGGATGTTTGCTTTGGTACAAGGCGAGATGTTTCTCTGTTTGCAGCCTTAAGCTGTGCGAGCATTCAGCTCTTAAATATTCCCTTCCCTTGTGATTTCAAACTATCTCCTGCCCTCAAGGGCTGCATGGACCTCCCTGGCCAAATATCCACATACCTTTAACAGCAATTGGCTATCGAAATTTTCAGATGAAGGTTTAGTGACTGGATGGAGAAAGAGTTAAAGAGAAGAAACGGGGAAAAGGGGGAAAAGAGCAAACGTATAAACAGAATCATATGGGAAATGGTCATTTATTACAAGAGAATGTTGTCTTTGACTCCCAAGACTTAACCATCACAATAACTAAAAATCTTGACAAGTTGGCCGAGTATGTTTAAATCTTTTGCCAAGCTCTTGCTGTCATTTTTGATTGCGATCTCTGTTTTGAGAAGAAAACGTGTTTGACAGTTCAGCCCAGTTTCCTCCAGCTGCTGACAATTTCCAAACTCAAGTCTCTCTTCTCACTCCATGATCTGCAGAAAGTTATCCACACCTACCGCGAGTTTTTAAATGTTAGTGTTAGTAAATTGTCCTTGTCCCAGCTGACTGACCCTGTGTTGGCCTCTCTTCCTTCGCTATGGAATTGATTTTAAGCTCCTTTTGATTTTTAAGGCACTAAATGGTCAATTCTTACACCACTGCTCCACATTCTAGGCTGAAACCAAAAAGTGCAAATGACAAAATCAGTAGTTTGTCCCACACGGACTGGCAAGACGAAAATGACTTTCATGACCTTTTTCTGATCTGTTTGATTAAAGACTAGTTAGGGGAGTAATTTTGGGATTGTGCTCGTCGTTCTAAGAAACCAGCGTTGACGGTTGGGAAGAAATCATCAATGCCTGGTAAAGTCTTGGTACACTTTTGAACAGCCAGTGCTGCTGGGTGCAAAGTTCAAGGCAAAGGGAATCGAGCCTTTGTTGTAGTGTCACCTGAACAGGTGAAAGGCCTCTGTCTTAATGTTAGAAGTGCCCACACAGTTTAAAGCCATTTCTCAAAGGTCCTGTTTATTCATTGATGTAAGGAGCTGCATGACAAGTTGCTACCAGTGTGTGTACTTTATGTGTTGCTTATTCTCACATGGCTGGTTTTCATCCTTGCCTCCAAAATTGCGGAAAAGTGCAGCACTCTTGTCAGTTTAGTGTTTTAAAATGTGCTTTCGGAATAAAGTCACTTGACTAAATCACAGCTAAGGGCCCCTGCACCCTCCAGTCTTCCAGCTGTATACTTGTGTGTCAATCTTTGTGTGTGTGTGTGTTTAGCAGCAGAGAGCGAGGGGGAGGTGGATGGAGATGGTATCAATCGCCAAGCCAGGCCATTGAATGTATTGATTAGTTACCTTTCTTATTAACATGCTGATTAAAGAGAGAGGGGAGAGAGAGAGAGAGTGAAAGAGAGGCGGACGAGGCTGCACACACACACACTCCTCACCTCGACTCGGACGGAGAGGAAGCACCAGCCGTGGCCGAGAAAGAGAAATGGATGCAGAGTGGATTTAACAGCGGAACAGGGAAGGAAAATCAGGGAATAATTGGGAAGAGGAGGAAGCGAGCAGCGGATGCAAGAGAAGAGGAGGAGGAAGAGGTGGAGAGAGGAGGGGTGGATGCAAAGGGTGGGGTGTGGGGGGTGGGGGTGCAACCTGACTGGAAAACCAAGGAAGGAAAAAGAGAGAAACCCTGCTGCCTTTGATCCCCCACCGAGTTACACTGGCTGACTGGCTGAACAGACTGACACACACTTTTCAGCTGTGAGACACACACATTTACACCCACACAAGCTTTCTCAAACACACACACACACACTCTATGAGGCTGACAGGCCAAGGCAAAGCATGCATTACTGTAGCAGAAAATAGCTCAGTGTGTGTGTGTGTTTGTGAGCATCTGATCAATATGTTGATGCTTTTTTAAATGGTATTGTTATCAGCACGTCACCCCGTTAAGTAGCGCGCGCTGAGGGATTTCTTAAGATGCCAAGGTTTACCGGGAAAGGCGCGTTTTATTCTGAGATGGACTGGAAGATGTGGAGGGCAAGGTGAAGGGGAAGGAAGGTGGGAGGAGGGGGGGTGGGGGTGAAGCAGAGATGGCAGGACGATGCAGACTTGTTTATTTGTTTGTTTGTGCTGTGTGTGAGTGGGTGTGTCTGCATGTTTGTTAAGACGTTTCCACGAGCAGAGAAGGAGGAGTGTTGGAGGATTTCACCACGCTGCCAAATCACATCAGAAGATATTTGCATGGTCTCGTATCAGTGAAAATAGTCACAGGGAGCTTGGAGGTGACAGTTTGCTGTGTGATTTGGTGACTACTACAGTAGCTCCTGCTGTGTTTTATGTGTGCACACACTGCACATGTGCAGCGAACAGAATAATGCAATGATGCATCCGTATGCATGAGTGTTCATCTTTCTGTTTGCTTTGCATGTATAACATGTGTTTATGGAAAATTTGCTGAAGGGATGTCTCACTCTGCTCATATTTCAGAATCTTAAATTAGAAAACAACAAACAAAAATATTCTTTAACTTAAATTCATATTAACTTATGGAGGGTTTGAAGCCTCTGATGCATTGACTGTAAGTTTCTCTGAGAGCATCAGCTAAATGTGAATGTTTTTAATTGAATCATTTTCCAAAATGACCTGGAAAACCAACTTTTCAAAAGCAATTTTCTATGTTACAAACACTAAATGAAACGGACTACCTGTAACACCTATTTTATGTTCCAGGTCGTCATGTGGCTTGTTGCTGCACCTAACTCCCCACTACCTGAAAAATAAAACTGAACAAATAATGATAATAAATCACTGGACTTTCAGTCACTAGGTTAAATAAATCACTGGGCTGTTTAAGGCTGTATGTTAAAGATCAAATCAAAAGCACAATTGAAACAAAACACCTTAAATATGAGCTGAGGAAAATAGAAGTCAACAGATTAAACATAAAGAAAATGTTGCACTGAGGAACTGACAGGTGGATTTTCAAATTTAAATCCCCTTTAATTGAACTATAGCAAAACATATAAGTGCAGGACTTCAGCTAACTCCTGCGGGTGGATGACTAATGATGGAGATCACTAATTGTTTAACTTTAAAAACTTATAATGAGCACTGACTCAGTGCTAAAGAAAAAAAAACAAAAAGAGAAAAGAAAAGAAATAAACTCTAACAAGTTGCTACTTATCGACCTTTGCACCCCCTTGAGCTTCATTTTGCATAAATTAAACACTTTTCCCATCTTTCCCTGCGCTGTTCGGGCCACCAGATAATTTCATTTGCATAAAGAATGCGGAGCCAATTACAGAGGGGAGATATTTGCATTTTATATGAAAAATAGTTGTAGGGCAAAAAGGAGGCTGTTTAAAATGCATAGATCGATACGGGCTGGTGCGCGCTCATGTTGGACGCGCGCACACACGCAAACACACATATCATCCCTTCAATTTCTAAATGAAAAACTTGAAAAAGTAAATGCTTTTATTTCTTTTAAAAAACAAAATATCTGTGCAGAAATATTTTACACAATTTGATTTCATTTATCCTAAAGAAAAATATTAAGCAAAAATAATAATAAATATAAAACACACTAAATAAGTAAAAGAGTCAGTCTCTCATATAATGTTTAATTTTTGCAGGTGAAACTAGTTTTTGTAGTTTTTTTGCCCCCCCTCCCCCCTCCAGTACTTGCTGTTGTGGCGCATTATTGGCTCATCTGCACAGGAGGCGAAACCAGTGAATTAAACGAGAGAAATTTGCATTAATCCAGATATGATCGATAATAACATCATTCACGCTGTGAAGCCGAGTTCCACATCATGGCACACACACACACACACACACAGACACACACACACGCGCGATCATTAAACCTGCAAATAATCCAGGAAAAAGAATGTGATTATCATCCATTCATTTGCTAAGTTTTCCTGCAGCAGCTACAGTATTTTACATGTTCGACCTGCCAGATGCAGACAGACTCTCCTGAGTGTGAAAAAAAGCAGATTTCGAGGGTATTTGATTTTATTTCACCAATTTGCTTTGTTGTGTTTTTTTTTTCTTGTTGTTGTTGTTTTTTTGTAGACTAATATGAACCCTTCTGTGTAGGTTGTGGAAATGACTGTCCACCATTTCTGGAATTATTCAGATTTTAATATATACAATTTAGCTTATCTTAATGTGTTTTACTTTTTTTTATATTAAATATGAAAGAAAATACCTTTAAGGTGTTAACGTTGTGTATTCGTATGCAGGTCGCAGTGTGTGTTTGTGCAGCAGGGCACTGTAAAGGCCTGCAGGGTCAGACTATTTCATGGCAAGCATATTTAAAACATATGGGTCATGAAAATCATTTTAATTTTTATAATGCACAACAACAGAACCATCATACACTGATATGAAACGTGTGATATAGTTCATCAGTGCTGCAGGTTAGAAGTTAAGTCAATAGAAAATAATGGTTCTGCATTAATGTCCATTTCTGCTGTTATTACTGTTAATATTAGTCCGTTCATTTTCTTTCTCCTTCAGACCGCTCAGATTAATTCACTTATTGATTATCCACGTTGTGATCTGTGCTACGCCAGGTCTCGTGGTAATAATTGATTTTTTTTCCGATTGGTTAGGGATGGGAGAAAAATAAAAAGGGAGTTGACAACAACAAAACGGAAGAGAGAAATCATTTTGTGATAAAGCTTCAGTATTTAAATATGAATGAGCAGCTTCCAGATAATAACAGCATGACTCCATTATTAGGCGGATTTGTTTTATGTTATAAAATATATTTCTAAAAATATGTGTATTTTATTTCACGTTTTTAGAACAATGTTGTAATTTTAGAACAGTTTACTACAATAAAAAACACACAAGACATTTTTAAAGGAAATATTATTTAGTCTACAAATACACTCTGTTGTGTGATGTGTGTTAACGACGAAATAAATAATAAATGCACTATTTTAAACGATAAAATGTCGATTTTAATGCAGGTCCACTTTCAGCATTGTGTCCTGAAGACAAAATTATAATTATTATAATTGTTTTACATTTGTATATATGTTAATATAAAAGTTCAAAACTCAATTCATATTTATACAGTTTGATTTCACAGCTGCACAAAGTCTTTTTTAATATTCACTATAAAGTTTTCTGTCTTTATTATTTAACCTAAAATAAAAGATCGAACGAGCGATGCCACAGGTTAGAAAATTCTCCTGTTAATTATATCCCAAATATTCTGTTTAAGCTCATATTTGCTATTGTTGGTTGAAAAGTTGATTTAAGAAATTAAAAAAAAAAAAAAAATCCCGGTGGCTTAAGGAAATTACTTTTTTCTAACAAGCAGAATTTGTACTTTGCTTTTTCCTCTTATGTGACGTGCGTGTCCAGTCTGTGTTTCACTGCTGTTCTTACTTTTCCTCTTTGTTCTGCATCAGTGGTCAATAAAACCTGGACCTGCATCGCGTATTTCCAAAGTGTTTGCAGAAAAGTTGCACAAAATGAGTTTGTGCTAGATGACACTCGACAATGGTTGAAGTTTTGCAGTGCTCACAATGTATGTGGTGCTTTTTCAAACTAACATTTATTTTACAACAGGTAAGGCTGCAGGTAAATGATGACAGGAACTTTAATTATGTCAATTAAATGGGTAAATATGTGTGAGTGAATATAACGAAGATAATAAACAGAAATAATGTAACTTCCGTTTAGGGGCCACAATGGCTGATTCACACACTGCAGGTTATTATTCGTATATTTTAACCTACATTCCTGCTTTAGATTTTAAGTGTGTGTGTGTTTGTTAAGCTGTGTTGTGTCACTGAACAGTGTTGCACATGTTGACGTTGTATCATCTTTTCCGCAGCTTTTGTTCACCTTTTCAAAATAAGAGCTGGAAATACTGAACGTGTTGTGTTATTTGTGTTATTTGACAATAAATAGCTCGACACATTCATTTGTGTATTATATGTGCTTGTGTGTGTGTCTGGTTTCTTTCTCTCTCTCTCTCTCTCTCTCTTTCTCTCTCTCTCTCACTCACACACACACAAACACACACACACACACACACAGTGCTGTAAAAGCAGAAGAGCCAAAATTAGTGTGTTTACTTTCAAATGTCATGTTTAGCAGTCATTAGTGTGTGTGTTTGTGTGTGTGTGTGTGTGTGTGTCATTAAATAATGCATGGGATGTCCAAGTGAAAACAAAACGACCTGTTTAGATTCAGAATCTAAAACGTGCAACAGAAATAATGTTACAGTGTGTGTCATGTTATTGAAATGATAAAAAACCTAAAGGCCTATATTGATATATACACTGATGTTCTAAGAAATTGAAGGAAGCAGTTTTTAATTTTTTTTACAATAGATTGTTCTTCCCTGATGGATGCTTCATAAAAAAACGTCATTTATTATTATTTTTCGCTGCTGCAAACAAGGAGTCAATATCTCATTCAACACTACAGCCTGCGCCTTCTCTCCATCCATTATCATTTAGCAATAAGTGATCACGTTTACGCGGTGATTAAACTGCAGATTCGGGGGGCGAGTGTAAAATACAGGATGAATAATGTCGCGCTGTGTTTTTCCTCCACTATCGAGCTGCAGCCGGGATGTGTGCAGGCCTTCGGGTCAGCATGCACAGCACGTCCGTGGCTGCAGAAATCACCTCTCCTCTGCTGATTTTTTTCCTCCTAATAAAATATGAATTTATGAATCTTGACAAGTCACTGCTCCGTCCCAGAGTGGAAACCAATTTCTCTTCCTCCTTCGCCTTTTTTTTATCTGCTTCTGGTTCTGTTTATTTTCCAGCACACGCATGGTCATTTAAAAGGTCACAGCAGTGTCCTCTGACCCTTGACCTCCTTGCAATTGGCTTGTTGTAATATTGGCGATGCAGGATTTGATGCGGCCATACATGTCCCTCAGGATGAAAGCATCAGCTAAATGGTTAAAATCTAAACACGCTCGATATTGGCTTTAGATTAAAAGCTTATTATGCAGCCGCCGTATCTAAAGTCATTTTGGATAAGAGCTGGAGCTAAATGGCCAAAAATGTGACTATCCCTATTGGTAATAGAGGCTTTGAAGCTTCTCATGCTCTCACTGTAAGTCCCTCTGAGAGCATCAGCTAAATGGTTGAAATGTAAATGTTTTGGCTGTAATGTTGCTGATCCTGCTGCTGCTGCAGTGAGAAAGTGGCTCTGCATGGGAGCATCAGCTAAACGCTGAAAAGGAAAATAACCTCACTGCTGGCGGCTGGCTCGGAGACTTGAATTCATCAGTTAAAAGTACAATGTGAATATATTTGTCATCAAAATTTCCTGTTTCGCAGGAACGTAACAGTGGCTCTATGAGGCTGTGTGCAACGTCCACTGTTGACAAACTCCCTGACAAAGACCCTGAATGCACCGGGGGTCAGTTTCCCTCCGGGCGCGCAGTGTAAAAAGTTGGGGAGTCTTGCAGCTCGGGTGTCAGGCTGCCTTCTCGGGTTTTCCAGCCACAGAAGGTGAACTTTCACCCCGACCTCCAAAAAGACCCTTTATTTTCCCTCTGTAGCCGTTGACCATTTTTACCTCCAGCTACTCGCCATCCATACACGCATCCGTGCTGGCTGCGCGCAGGCGGATCGATAGGGCAGCATCTGCTCCGGGAAGCCGGCGGTCCCACACCGCGCACCGCTCCGCCGTTTCCAAACGCCAGAACTGCTCATCTCTGAAAATTAAACTGACAGACAGATATTAGTATGCGCTCTGCCTCTCTGCTTCTGTCTGTCTCCGTGTTTCTCTCTCTGTGGCCGGCGCGCACACAAACACGCACGCACAGGCCCCACCACGCATACCAGATGTATATTTATGCATCTTATATCCACGTGAAATGCGCAAGCACACATAAATGGACACTAATGTCGCGGGGACGCGCGCATATACAAGCACGCACTCACTCAGCAAAAGTGCGCACAAGCACGGGCCTGCTCGGACAAATGCGCGTCCCTGTACAGAAAACGGTCACGCTCATTAGACACATATTGGACGGTAAGATCATACAAAATTACATTCAGTGGAGACTCGTGCACGCGCTCCCAGCAGCCAGGCCGGGCCCGCGTGTGTCCGCTCGATGCTGCAGCAGCAGGTCGAGGGTCTTCTGGA
>JAUBNQ010000008.1:2112967-2130470 GCA_032353495.1 Ctenopoma kingsleyae | reverse complement strand
GCACGCGCTCCCAGCAGCCAGGCCGGGCCCGCGTGTGTCCGCTCGATGCTGCAGCAGCAGGTCGAGGGTCTTCTGGAAAAAAGGGTCACGAGGGAGTTTTCAGACTGAAGTGTTGGCGGTGTGAGTGAATGGAGCCGCGTGCTGAGTGCTGATTAAGAGCTGGGCTGAACGCGAGCGTCACTTGACAGCTTTTTATTCCTGAAAGGTGGGATTTACATTCGTCTCGAGCCAACAAGGGCAGGCAGGGACGGTACTGACAATTGTAAAAATTGCAGGATGTGGCCTGGTGTGAAGATGGCGCACAGCAGAGTGTATGAATAGATTTTCTTTCTATGGTCAATAAGTTGCTGAAGCGCTTCACATAATAATTGCATATTCGCCTTTAAATCTCAGGTTTTAATCACCTCAGGACGTTCTACACCAGTCCTGTACTGGTATTTGTACTGATAAATAAGGGTGGGACTTAATAGAACATTAAACAATAGGCTAATAAATAACAATAGAATAAACTAAATATTTGTGCGTTATCGGGCTTTAGTGCATTAAGTCTCTCCTGTTTTCATGGTGGCAATAGCAGGAAAAACGTCACGTTACATAAAAACGAACAAAACAACATCAGCTGCAGCCTGTGAAAAAAATCCATTGATCACATCCAATAAACAGCCGAGCGCAGCGGAATGACCAGGATGTGTGCACATAATTCATAAGTTGTGTATGCAATCAGCAGAAGAAGGCTTAACCTGTGGGGTTATGAGAAAGGGAGCATCGCCCCCCGCCCCCCCACACCACCACCACCCTGTCACCCTCCCTCCCTCCCTCCTCCCGGAGAGAAAGGGTTAATTGGAGTAGGAATTTCATCGCACATCTGTCAGATTTTTAAGGCCGTGACGCACTGAAAGCAGAGAGTCAATGTGAGCAAAGGGGGAGGAGGAGGAGGAGGAGAAGAAGAAGGAGAAAGAGTTGGTGGTGAGATCGATGAAGTGGCAGGCAGAGGGAAGAGGAGGAGGAGGAAAATCTCACGAGATAATGAAAGAAAAAGGGGAGAGCTGCTAGTGTTGAGCAAAAAACGAGGCTAGATCCGGAGATTTTTTTTGTGGAGTGGAAAACAAAGACTGGAAAAGGTGGAACGAAGAGAGAGCGAGCGAGGTTCGCCCGTCACCGCAGATGCTTTTTTGCGCTCTGGTTTTTTGGTGAATGTAGCACCCCGGGGCGCAGCGGACCAATTGTGTGAATCTGCAGGGTTTGTTCGGCGACACAATCGGAGAGATGCACAGGACAGACAACAGCCGCGGACGCGCTCTGAGAAGTGGATAATAAAAGGTAGGATTTCTGAGCTTTTGTCAAACCTGCACATGTCGGAGATGTAGTCTCTGAATCGCCGTCATGTTTGATAGTTAGTTAACGCGTCGTTCAGAGTCGGTGCATGTGGCGTAAATATGCAAACGCGCCGTTAACGTTAAGCGCTTTGCGTGTGCGCAGCTTCTTTATTCACTGTTTTAGATAAGAACAGAAATATATTTTTGCAAAACTATATTTGGTTGAAGGGATTAAAACGTCCATATCGCTGTTTTCTGCGACAAAATGCTTCTGTCACAGTCACTGTTGGGGATGCATGAGTGTTTCAGACTGAGGGAAACAAACGTTATTCGTCTGTTTTCTTTGTCTGTGAAGGTGAAAGTTTAAATACGGCGGAGTAACGTCGCCTGTCTTGTCTCACGCAGGCACAGAAGTGAGGCTTCTGCCGAGGACCACAGCTGAGCACCAAAGAGAGGAGAGAGCAGAGTGCTGATGCACAATTGAGAATAAAATCCCAGTTAAAACTCCTGGTGCTGTTACAACTCTTTTTTCCTGGAGTTTGAGGGAGTTTGACGACACTACTTAACGTTATCAGATAATTAATTAGACACACCATAAGCCCTGAAATCAATTAATTCACAAATCAATAAATCCATAGTCTGGTGTAACAAGAGACCTTCCAGACTGTTAGTGTGGCTGCTGAACAACAATAACAAGGCGAGAACAGCAACATACAAGGGCAAGAAATACTCATTTATTTGCTGAAATAGAAGATGGATGGGAGTCTAGGGGAGATGTCCCTCCACAGCCACCACGATCTGGCTCACAGCCAGGACGGCAGGGCAATGCTGCACTCGCGGGATCTTTCAGCTGCTTTCCCCAGGCCGTCCCTTGGGGGCCCCTCTGTGTCTCTGGAGCCTGAGCCCCGTCCACCGGGCTTCGATCACTCCATGTCAGCACTGGGCTACAGCGGCGACTCCCCGTCCAGCTCTGGCAGCACCTACACCACCCTGACCCCTCTGCAGCCCTTTGATGACAAGTTCCACCACCATCACCACCACCACCCTTGCCTGCCTGTCAGCAATGTCATTGGCAGCTTCACCCTCATGCGTGAGGACCGAGGCCTCGGCACCAACTTTTACAACCCTTACAGCAAGGACCTGGCTATGTCACAGAGCCTGTCACCCCACTCCACAGGTTCAGGCCTGGGTTCCTCCATGCACGGCTATGGCAGCCTTGGCAACAGCCCCAATGGCAACGGTGGTCAGATGCTTCACAGCGGCTATGATGTTCATGGGGGGAGCCTTTTCTGTCGGACGTCGGATTTTGGCCGTGAGATGTCTCCCCCAGGCCTAGGAGGAGGTGATGTGTCAGTAGGGCACCAGCTGAATAAAATGGATGCTCACCAGCATGCCCCAGGCCACCACCCTCACATCTACAGCCAGCACTACCAACCCCACCATCACCCGAGCCAGCAGACCTCCAAGATAAGTGAGCACCTGCACTCTTCATCGTCTGCCTCGTCCTCACCTGGTGAGGGCATGCTGCCAGGCTCGCAGGGCAGCGGAGGCAGTGCCGGGGAGGAGATCAACACCAGGGATGTGGCCCAGAGGATCATCACCGAACTGAAGAGGTACAGCATTCCGCAGGCCATCTTCGCCGAGAGGGTTCTGTGTAGGTCACAGGGCACGTTGTCTGACCTCCTAAGGAACCCTAAGCCTTGGGGCAAGCTCAAGTCTGGCCGCGAGACCTTTAAGAGGATGTCCCGCTGGCTCCAGGAGCCCGAGTTTCAAAGAATGGCCTCGCTGCGACTGGAGGGTAAGATCTGGCTTTGCTCTCTATCTGCCTCACACACTCACACACACGTACGTGCACACTCATGCTCACACAGAAACCCCAACAACAAACAGACACACTCTCTCCTCTTGTTTTCCCCTAACACCTTCCTTCGCCACGTCTTCTTAAAAAATTCTCCTCTCCAGCACTCAGTATGCAGCTCAGGCTGAAACATGAGGAAAAGCAATAGCATCATAGCGATGTTTCCCCTTCTTTACACCACTGTGAACGTACCACTGGTTTGTCTATTGTCTCAACAGCCTGGGTAATAAGAACTTGAGCACATTGAGGACAGTTTGTGCAAGGAAGGACCATATGTGCCATTCCTTTGTTTACCTTGCTCCCCAACAGCTCCTATTGATTTGTACAGTAGCTACAATAAAAAAGCCACAGACATTTGCCCTCCTCTTAAATGAACCATGAAGATCAGCGTGAGCAGCGGTTGGCAATTTAATCGCTTTTGAGCCCACAAAATAATTTGTGCAGATATGCCATTCTGGAGCGATTGATTAATTCGAGCAGTGATTTATATCTGCTCAGTGCGCGGCTGAAGTTGACTTGGCAAGGTAGCTGATGCAAATTAGACTTGAGCTGTTGCCAGACATCTTTTATCAGCGTCGTCACTGAGGCAATTACTGTGAAGCTAAATACAGATGTTCTGCTCTGTTTGTGAGATTCCTTATGTGTAAAGTAAAAGAAAGAGCTTAAATGGAGGTGTGTATGGTTTTACGGCTGAGTCATTAAAGTCCACCATCAGAAAATGATCTGACAACATAAATAAACATAAAAAAGCAAAAACGCTGAACAAGAACTTTCTCCAAATGTGAGAATTAGCTGCTGTCTTTTTGTTTTATATCAAGTAATTATAAGACACAAGCTCAGAGAATTTAATTCATCTTTCACTATTTTCTGATCTTTGATAAGCAGAAAAATAATAAAGAATTAATCAGTCGTTAAAAAATAATTGGCTGCAAGCTGAGTAGTATTTATTCAGATTTCATAGGCTAAAGATTTTTTTTTTTTGAAAGGCACATTGTGATCTGCTGCTTGACATTTAATATTCTTTGGGGATGTGGATTGAAGACACGACAGCACGCTGTACAGTGCCGTGTTACAGTGTTGTCCCTCCACAGAGACCGAGGGCCCATCTGATACACGGAGCACAGAAAGATATCCAAGTGAACACAGTAATATGAGATGAGCATAGGCGTGTGTGTGTGTGTGTGTGTGTGTGTGTATTTGCAAGTTGTCTGCTCACTGCGGGGGTCTGTGAGTCGTACGTGTGTGTGAGCCTGCCCAGTTGATCACTGCTTTTCGCTCTCTGTCAGCAGCTCGACTGATTAAGCCCAACAACACAATAGGGTTCATAGGTAATGATTGTGCACTCTTGCAATCCCTTCACAATTATTGATCTTTGATTGTTCGGCTTTGAGAGCACATGTGTACGTCCTCCATTCAGCAAAACGTTAACAACAATCGCACGGAACCCTCTTATCTAATGATGAGTTATCTGTGGGTTTGTTCTGTAATTCCACAGAAATGTTTGATGAATCTTATCCTGCATTGTGTGAGTGCTTTGTATGCAAAACACTTCTTCCTGTCCAACAAACGCTTGATCTTTCTCATAATTAAACGGCCCTTTGTTTCCTTGAGCAGCTTTTTTTTTTTTTATCACCAATCATTCTTTTATTTGCAGCATCCTTACTTCTTCAACTTTACAAAAACAAACATTATTTTAACGAGTCAGTACTCCAAGTCTGAGCAGCCGATCAATCAGACTCATAAAAAATTAAAGTCCCCGCACAGAGAAGTGTGCTAATGTTTGACAATGCACCTCTCTCTGCTCCCACACACACTGAAATTGCATATTTAGTTCTTGGCAAAGCCACAGTTTGGACAGCTCGGCACTTTTCTACATAACCTACTTTCCGAAGGGGGTTGTTGTTTTTTTCCCCCCTCTGGCCAACCCCCTTTTGTTTAATTACAAGCCTCTATTGATTTCCATGGGAAAGAGCAGCACGCCTTGCCCACACACACCTCGACTGCATTGACGAATCGAGACTGGAATTAGAATGCACGGTGCCCTGTGCTCCCCAGTCTGAAGATAGCTCAAGTGCTCTCTGCTTCACGCCTCAAGTTTTAAGATGATCCTCCTTAATGCAGCACTCGCTTAAATACATAGAAGGCTCTTCAGTGTCAGCCAGTTATACTGTGTTGTTTCCATAACTATATTACTATACCTGTACGGCTGCAGAACTCTGTGAGGCTGGACACACAGTAATTATGGAATGTAGTTTCTGCCATTTTGTCTTTTGAAATAATTGTCTTTCTGCAGACATTTTGCTAAGCACGAAGGAGGTGATCCCTGGGATTTATCTGCAGTATCTTGTTTTTTCGTCTGTGTGTATATGTGTGCGTGCTCTATGGATTACTGTGCTGTATATGAGATGCATCTCCAGCCCAACCTCAGGCTGTGGAGGAGGCAATCAGGATTTAGTCAGAGAAGAAGGTAGGATAAAGACCACACAGTCATGCCCTGACACTTAAAGTCGAGGAGGGGATCAGAGACTATAACTTTAAAGATGATGGCCGAAGCCCTTGACTAAAGGTCTAAATGAATAAGAAAGGTCAATGCGGTTTACGTGCCGGCTCCAGTGCCTGCACCACCCCCACAGTAATGAAAGCCACAAAGCCTCATCCACCTCTCGCTGCGTACAGTTCACATTTGGCTAGTGAGGCTCAAAGGTCAAAGCTGATTCCATTTGCATATCAGCAAATGTAAACAAGTTGACGTGGCCTTAGCTGCGCAGAAACCAACAAACAGGGCTGTTGTTTTTGTTGTTGTTGTTTTTATCTGGCTCTCGCAGCACCACCACCCCCCCACTCTCCAGTGCTGAAGGGGTTAACCAGCCTCTGTGGGTCGAGGAGTCTGAGCTGCACAGATTTAATCAATAATTTCTATCAGCCCCTGGCCCAAGAAATCAGCAGGGGGTGGGCTGGGGCTGGAGGGGGGTGTGGGGGTGTGGGGGGTGAGGACGAGGAGGGAGGGGGCGCTCTGGCTGGGAGGGGAGGTGTAGGTTGAGACGCCGGGGGGTAGGGAAAGGGCTTTCGATCACGTTTCAGCAACACGAGACAGGGGCATACATCATGATTAGAGGCTGTTCCCACGATCATAAGAAGCCTATAGGGGAATATTTATGTCTTCAGGAGTAGCCCCAACGTAAGGGATTTATAGCATGGTAATTGTGAGCCTTTTACACATGATTACAGCATAAGGAAGCATTTACTTAATGGCTGGCGTTATGATCGTCAGTAAGGGAGAGAGCTGAGGATGGGAAGGAGGCGAGGAGGAGGAGGAGAGCGGCAGGACACCCCGACTCCTCCAACAAGCCATAAATCCACACTACAAGCAAGCTAGCCAGCACTATCATGTCATTCCTTTCATTACTACATGAGCTGAGAGTGCACCACTGTATATACCTTCTATAGCTGCAGCCCACCTCCCAACCCCCAACCCAGAAATATTGATGGCGAGGATGGTGTAATGTCTGCAAAAAAAAGTAGTATCTGGAGAAAAAAAATTATTTCACTTGTAGTGATATTGACATGCCGTTGACATCTTGGCCTGTTCAGCTTTTAATGAGACGTGGTTCGATAACTCTCAGAAATGCAAATGAGGTCTAGATGCCTAAAAGCTAACAGGCCCCTGTAATCTCAAGTTGACAAGAGAGCATCCCCGAGTCAAAACATTTCCTACAGATAATGATTTTAGAGGAGAACATATGCAGAGAATTCAAAGCCAGATATATTCACGTCCAGTTGAGTACTCACATTTCAGAAACTCAGATGTCAGAGCAATGAAAGCTTGGCGGCGCTGGCTCTCGGATCGGGCTCTGATGCAGCTGTTGCGATGGCACTTGTGTGGAAAAGACAGCAGTAAGGTCACACTTATTTCTCAAGCTCTCCGCTAACGAGAAAAATTTGCTGCTGTGAGTTGGAGGAGTGAAGAGCTGGTCAAACAGCAAACCTTCGCTTTGTCAGATGCATCTGGAACGGGTAGATTTAAGCCAATCAATGGACGTGTCAGTGCTGTTATGAGAGCAAAAGACAGTGTCTCTGGTTTGTATGATGTATATTTGTAGCATGTGTGTGTTGGAGTGTGTCTCTCTCTGTGTTAAGGGTTGAAATTGAGGATTTCGAGGTTATTGCCAGCTGATATCTCCATCTAATCAAGCCATTTTTGTCAATAATAGAGTTCCATAAACCTTGTTTTCTTAAAACAAGTGAGGAGATGTGACAATGCACAGTGCCATTGTTCTTGACTCTAGTGCTGTCATCTACCTTTTTTGAATCACAAACAGGTTGAAATCTTAAAATCTGTTTTTTGGTAGCTGTTATAGCTTATTATGAGAAAATTATTAGACTCAATTGTGGATAAAAGTAGTTTGTTAAGGTAATTGTCATTGAATCAATTTTACCTATGTTTTATTCTTCTGAAGGAAGAAGAGATTCTGAAAACAGCAATTCAGACTTTTTTTTACACTAAATAAAATTATTGTTTGAATTAGAAAATGAATGCAAATGAAAATGAAAACATTGCTCTAAGCAAACAACAACAAACATTTTCATTTCCAGTTTCCAGGACAGTACTTTAGCAATAAAAATCCACTATCAGCACCGATCCACTGGCCCTCCATTAGTGTGTGTGTGTGTGTGTGTGTGTGTGTGTGTATTTATTTGTGTGCATGTACGTGCCCTGTTGTGTTGTGTGCGTATACACCAGTGCTTACCCTTAGAAATGCATTTGATACCATCAGCAAAACAGTCGCTCAACTGCACAGTGCTGATTGAAACCTCTTAAAAGTGTGCATTTAGGTAATTGCACGACTCCCCCAAATATGTTTTAGTCCACTTAAGGCTTCTAAACACCCTGGGCAATGCCGACTCTGCTTGTTTCACTCACCCCTGACGTAACCCACCTTTAATAGAAAATAAATTAGTTCCCCCTAAAGTGATTATTACTCACTCACTGCCGCCACATGTAAATGACTTTTATGAGAAACTAATGATGTTGAAGTGTCCACTAAGGGAAAGGGAAAAGAGAAAGTGGAAGGAGATGGACAGAGAAATGGAGAGAGAGGGTGGAGGGAGGGGAGGGGAAGTTGGCTCGGTACACAAAGGCAGAGGTTGGTGTTGTGTTTCCTGTAAATACAGAATTACAGCGTGTTAGAGGTGAAAGGTTCAGCGATGGATATGCAGAGGAACATGCAGCCTGAATTCAAAATGCTCGTCTGATTCTCAAAATGGATCTGAGCTCAACCCACACACGCCAGGCTATTTTTCTTCCTCACTGAGCAAAACTGGCCTTTTTTTATTTTTGCAGTTATTTTAATTTCAGACTTTTCATGAGGAAATATTGATTATATAATTGGGTGGACTGCTGGTGGTACAGTGGTGATTAACCCAGACCCTGAGTTTGTAGTTTTTGGTTGGTGTAAGCAAGACCGACGTTAAAAAACAAATTACCAGAAGATTTCATCATCCCATCAATGCTCAAAGTTTAAATGTGGCCAACTTTGACACATTCCAGCTAAATTGTGGGAACTTAGGAGATCAATTAATTTTAAATGCATGTACAAGAAAAAAAAAATCAAATTCTATACTTTCATTAGTTAGTGTTTATTAATAAGTGTTTTACTAATAGATTTCTAACTCTCTCTCATTTTGACCTTTATTTTCTTTTACGCCCCTGAACGTAAATGTAAATCAAACATTAATCAAGTTAAAACCAGTATCAATAAGTACTGTAATATTTGTATTTCACCTCCTATGACAAATAACTTACAGTTATCACACTATAGCAAAAAATAAGAGTCAGGTTAGGCTGAAAATGATTACTGCTTGGGTCTTGAGACCTTTACTGTGCATCTATTCGTATGTTTTTAATTCAGATGTTTGGAAGCAATTGTCATTAGACAGTAACAGTAAGATGTGAAAAAAGAACGATTCATGGAAAAATAAACCGTCTTTCTGAAGTAGAGTGAAGAGCACAATGGTTTTGGGTGCAGCTATCGGTTTTATCTAAGCAGCCTTACAGCGGCTCACTGGCAATACGATGTGATAGGTTGAACATCTTGATTCCTTTACTGCAGAATGAAACAAGTTGCTGATTCATCTCTTTTACCTAATCAAAGTTGCTTAGCTAATCTGTTTTCTTTCAACAAATCCACTTTCTCTCACTTAATCCATTTGTCCTAGTTAGCCAGCCAGTCTGTTAGCTAACCTGCTTCCCCTTCCCTTTTTTTAATTTGTCTTTCATCCATCTGTCTGCAGCCTGCAAGCGAAAGGAGCAAGAGCAGAACAAGCTGGAGCGCAACCAGGGCCCAAAGCGCACCAGACTGGTGTTCACAGACCTGCAGCGGCGCACACTCATGGCCATCTTCAGGGAGAACCACCGCCCGACCAAAGAGCTGCAGGTCACCATCTCCCAGCAACTCGGCCTGGAGCTCTCTACCGTCAGCAACTTCTTCATGAACGCCCGCCGACGCAACCTTAACAAATGGTCAGACGAGGGCCGTCCCTCCTCCACGGGTTCCTCAGGCTCCAGCGTTTCCTCCTCCGCAGTGTCCTGCAGCACGGCGTGACGATGGACCGCCGAGGAGGTGTGGTGGGGAGGGCACTGAAAGAGCAAGGGGGCACATAGACTGATCTAGGCAGAGATCAGTTGTAACACATGTCCTCCTCATTGTCAGAAGGAGTGACGGAGCCAGCTATTATAGATGATTTTATGAAGATGAAGCATTTTCCCAAACCAAAGTTGATCGCTCCCTTGAAATGAAAGGGGGCGATACCCAGAGTGATATGATGCAGGATGTGAGGTCCTGCTTGTATAGTCAAGGGTGCAAAGATTATTTGACTCAAAGAAGAGTCACACCCTTACATAGACACCATCTCATTGCATTATTTTGATTATGTAGATTAGAGATAATGAGGGTATTACAAATCAGGAGGAAACATATTTTGGTGTACCTTCGAATCTATTGTCATCTCTCCAATGTGAAGAATCAAGAGGTGCCATTTGCTCACATCTGGAGAGCTCCATTGTGTAACTTCTTAATCAAAAGTGTTCACCATCCAAAGACGTTAATCCTCCCCCAATGTTCTTATGGTCCTGTTTTTCCTCAAGAATCAAGGTGAAAGAGGAAGAGAAGGCATTTTTATCTTCTCATTTTTGTCTGAAGAATCTAATTTCCCTTCTTAGCATGTGTTTCCATGGTGATGGTTCCCTGTACTGTATGGCATCGTTCCAAGTTTGGAGCCTGGGATTATCAGCAGGGTTCTGTAGCGTCCATGAGTCCAAGGCGTCAATCAAACCATTTGCAGGAGCCCGTCCTGTATTTTGTGAAGATCAACCCACCTTGAATGAATCAGAGTTTTCAAGGAGGAATTGCAGTGCATCATGCGGTATGTCAGGACAGAATCAATAAACACAAGTAGGACGCAGAAACAAAGTTGTTGGTGCAAACGTCTAGCTTTAAGACTCTGACTGAGCTTCCAAATGAAAGCTCCACAGCCATTTTTTGACTCAAAAAGCAAGCCAAAAAAGAAAAAATGAAAAACACAAAGGTTTCATGGAGAGGATGTACACCAGACACGATGTAGAGCATTCTCTCCACTCATTTCCAAACAACTGTACACAACTACATTATGAATTTTTTTTTTACACAAATGTTTAGAAAAATGGAGGAATATGATTCTTTCAGCCCTTTTTGTACAGATTTCAAGCACATCGCTCTATTTATAGAAACACGTTGGAAGTGCGGGGCAGTTTGTTTCAGTCCTGCTGACGTACAAGGTCATTTTTTTGGTCCACAAAGGAAAGGCTTTAACGTGCCTCCTTATAGCCAATAGTCAAATCAAACCAAGAACGTTTCAAATGCAACTGCTGATCTGATCGACATATTTATTAATGCATTTGTGTATTTATTGTTTCCTGTTTTCTTTCCTATCTCTATTTATTTGGTTATTTATTTATGCTATCTATATACTGTAAGTATTTATTTAACAATGCTCTGTATGTCTGTGTGAAACTGAAGACGTTTTTCTGATGGGCACTTTTAGCTGTAGATTCCCATCGTAATACCAAAGATTAACATTGCCTCCCTGAATGTACAACCTGAATCCCTAAACCCTGTACCTGAATCCCGAGCCAATCCAGCCCAACCACCCAGTGATGTTATGTATCTATCTCGATCTTTAAGGCCTGGCCTTTGTTTTACCTTTTTTTTGTAGAATAATGGGGATTTCTTTACTCTTGCAAATGTCTCTGCGGTCAGCTCTTAATGCCAAGGCCAAAGCTTGTTTGAATGTTGTGATAATATTTATAATTAATAATACTATGAATAACACCAGTAATAACAACGATGTGGCATCGCATAGGTTCACAGGTTGCTTGCAAGTTGTGTTCAGACAAATGCCAGACCAAACTGGCAGAGTGTGTAAAGTGTCTGGAGTCTGACTTAAAGCTCTGTCTGAAGGCCTCATTAAGTGTGAGTCCTTCAGGGTCACATGCAAACATGTGTACTGTGTGTCTGCCTAGGGAAATGCATAGTTGTGAACCACCCCTTCCAATCTCCCTAACTTGTCCCTTCCAGTGCAGACACTCCCGTCTATGTCCAACTCTGTGTGATCTCACCATCCTCCGCATGCCAAGCCCTTCTGCCAGTTGTCTCAGTTCCAACAGGGTTCTTCTTAGGGTTTGCTCCTGGATTTTGGGGTTTTTTGAGTTATTAAGGTCTTAGAATTTGTTGCTGGGCTTACAGCGTTCAGTTCAAGTTCACACTTAAGGTGCATTCCTCATCTTCTGGGGATCTTAGCGTTCCTGTTCCTAGGGTACTTAATGTGTTAGGATGCGTTACTAGACTTGAGGTTCTTAAAAGGCATGCTCCTTACTTTATGAGGATCATGGGTTTATTTGCTAGGGGTTCTGAAGGGGTTTAGGGTCTTCTGGTTTTTTCCTGGCCTTTGGGGGTTCTATTGGTTTGTTCCTCATCTTCTTCGGATATCTGATTTGGTTTACGAGGCTTCTCAAACTTGTCAGGTTCCTGTCCCTGGATTTCTAAAGGTCTTAGGGTTTGTTTATCATTGTGTAGGAATATCTGATTTTGTCATAAGGCTTTTGCAGCTTGTAGGATTTGTCCCTGGCCCTCCAAGACCCTTCAGGTTCAATTTGTGATTATTCAGGCTTCTTGGAGTTGTGAAACGAGCACAAGGGATTTGATTTTCTAGCATTTTGCATGGTGAATGCCTAAATCATGAGAAAATCACCTACAATTTGATTCTCTGACCTCTGTGTAAATGTTGCCAAAGAGTGGCAAGGCTAGCTTGGCCGTTTTCCACCCTCTGTCTCTTTTTCGCTCTCTTTCTATGTCTTTAACGTTGGAAGGGGTGGATTGCTGGGGCCCCCTTCACAGCGTGCACTTGAAAGACAGGCGGTCATGAAAGAGGCCATCGACTTTTTCACTGACTTCAAAGCGGAGGCTTTTTTCATCCCATCTTCTCTCTGGGTATCTGGTCTGGGGTCCGCTCTTGGCCAGACCTGTGGGCTTTAGGGGGCATTCAAAGGGGGCGGAGGGAGATCAGAGAGGAGGCTGAATCATCCAGAATGAGGATAGTTCTTGTAGTGTGTGTGTGTGTGTAGGAGAGATGGGGAGGGGGGTTGTTTGAGGAACAGGAGGTGTTGGAGTAGTGGGGCATAGAACTGAATTAAACTTTAATGAGCAACAATTGTTAGCATGCTGAGAGCGAGGGAGGGGGGCAGTGGATGGGGTGTGCAGTTGAGTCTGTACAGGGGGGAAAAATAAAAAATAAAAGAGCTTGGAGGCTCCTCTGCCGACCCCTGCTTGCTACTGTCATTGTATCAAAGCTGAGGTGACACCTTTCAGGTTTCCCTTTGTCTCTCTGACTGGGAGCCTAAAATGGAGACAGAGCTTTTTGTACCGAGCCACCTTCTGCTCCGTGTCAAGCAGGAAAGCTCTTCCCTTTCTGTACAGAAGGGAGGGCGGAATGGGGGGCCTGAACTGAGTTGACTGCTGCAGGTGATCTGCATTGCCAGTTTAGCCTGTAGCACCCCCTAGTGGCTTTTCTAGAAACTTGACCAGCAGACAAGGCTGTTGAAGGGCAATTCTGGGATGAGAGCAAATAATTAAATAGCAGAACTGAAAGCTAATATATACTTTCAGAAAAAAAAGAAAAAAAAAAGACAAAAAATATTTTTTTGATAATGTTTAAACCAAAAACCAACCAAAGATTGATGGGTAACTGCTGAATCATTATGTATCATGGGTAGTTTTAGCAGTTTCCTGTCAGAGCTACCGTAGCACTCAGAGGATTCAAAAAAGCACCAGTGGGGTTTTGTGTGCTGATTATTTATGTTGCATAAAACAGTATTATGTTGAACTGGAACTGAGAAACTGACATGAGGCAGTGTCTTCAGATGGAAGTCTTTTGACTCTGTAAATCCCAGTGTCCCCCTGTCTGTCCCTGCCTTCTCCCCTGTGTGTACATGAAGACTTTACCCATCTACCTCAACTGTGTGAGATGTTGTGTGGCAAAGATATTCCTTAACCAAAGAATCCATCCTGTCAGGGTGTCTGTCTGTTTATCTTGTCTGTCCATCCATCTGTTCTTCATGCCTTTTTACGCCAAACCAAATGTGCTGGAATCAATCCGTAACAGGAGCCAAACAAGGCCCCCCTGTCCAGCCAAAGCTTAAGTCTTGTATGCTAGGATGTCCCATTGATCCATGTTCTGTATATAAATAAAATAATTCTCAAGACCAAAAAAAAAGAAGGAGGTGACAATCTAAGCAAGGAGGATCTTGCTGTAATCAACGTTGCCTATTCCTTGTTTTCCAAAAACTGTTATAATCATGTGACTCGCTGTAACAAAAAAAAGCCCAAGAATCAAGCGCTCATCTCAAAATTAAATAAAAGTTCAGAGGAGACAGAAGCTATTTTTCCACATTTGTAAACCACCCCTCCCACCTGTTTTTTTTCCAAAATGTTTAGTGTAGTTGAAATACTGTTCGATCCCACTGTTGTAAGTAGGAATTACTGAAATTCATACAAAAAGCTTTAACCGGGGAAGAGCTGAGGGAAATATTATATTTGAGTCTGAGTTTCCTCAGCTTGGACTCGACCCACCATGCTTTGCCATACCGTGCCATCTTTGTTCATGTGTTAGACTTACTAATGAATGTGGCTAACCAACCAAAGGCTTTACAAAAAAAAAAAGAAGATACACAACACTTTAAACGTCAATCATGGTGGGACATTTTGTATCAACTAAAGAAAATCCCTTTGAATACCTCATGTGAAAATTGTTTGTTGTGATGTTGCACTAAAAAAATAAAAATGATTCATTTGTAACCCAACACAGTACTCTGCTGACTTTATCCATTGACTTTATTCTGACCTTGTTGAAGGTGTTAGTAGGGAAGCTCTGTGGGTTTTTAAAGGACAGTGTGGACAAATCTCCATGGAAAATCTTTTCCAATACAATACTGTACTCTTTAGACTATTATATTCCTGTAACACAAGAAATCACAATACAACATGAGTTTCTGATGATGTTACAATAGTTACAATATCTGTATATAATACTTATTTCAAAACCAATATTAATGACATTCACTAGTTAACAACTTTTACAAAAGTAATTTGACCTTATACACACTCATGTACTTTCTGGCAACAAAGGTTTATGTAATATATAATAAAGCTGCAGCCAGCAGCAAGTTATCTGAGCAGCTGAACTGGTTCTGTCAAAGTCACAAAGTTCAGTAGTTATATGTATAGATAAAAACTTAATTCCGACCCCAAGATATATTTACAAAAAACACACCACAAAGTGCTGGTGTTAAACCTTAGAATATAAAGATTCTCCATTTATAGCTCTTTGTAGTAAAAATTACCATGAATTGAAACTGTAAAAATATACAGTGACAGATTGGAGTTTAATTTTGCTACAGGTTCAGTTGAGTTTCCTCTGCAGTTACATGATTGGATAGTAGGCAAATAGAGCAATGCCACACTGGTCATTCTTGTTGCGTGCCATCCGAATGTAGCCCTGGTCCCCAAAAGAAGTTCCCCAGCTGGATAAAGGGCAGAAAATAATTATTTAAAATGACACACAATGACACTGTTTTTATGAAGTGGGGGTCATAGGTAATGGATGACTGTACAGTTAATCGTTATGTAGTGATTTGATAAAATTCAGTTTGCCTATCAGGCACACGTTGGAGTGGAGGATGCTATTATTTTCCTAATGCACAGAGCATACTACCAGCTGGAGAAGCAGGACAGCACTTTGAGAGTCACGTTCTTTGACTTCTCAAGTGCCTTCAACACCATCCAGCCTCCCCTGCTTGCTGAAAAGCTGAAGAAAATGCAGGTTCATATCAACATTGTGGAGTGGATCTCACTGGGCGGCCACAGTTTGTTTACTTAGAAGGCTGTGTATCTGAGGTGGTAAGGAGCAGCACCGGTGTAATTCAAGGGACTGTATTGTTACCATTCCTGTTTACAGGAATACCTCAGACTTCCACTTTAACTCAAGAACCTGCCACCTTCAAAAGTTCTCTGACGACTCCTCAACCACTGGAGCATGCATCAATCATGATAACAATGAGAAACAGACAACTAATAGAAAGCTTTGTTGAGTGGTGCAACCATTAATATTTTTTCTCCCATGTCCGTTATTTAAAACTAAGTCTATAACAAAAATAAATGTGCAAAAAGTGAGTAGGCATTTCTTTCTGAAGTCTTTGTTTTAAAACAAATCATAATTGAATATAAAATGGTCCACACTTACAAAACTTTGTATTTCATTGTGGTGTTATGTTACTTCAGGAATGACATGTGGTTAGACCACATTACATAAGGAAAAAATATTTGTAGCTGCTCTGAAAGGGCAAAGTCGAAGGGGTCAGCTGTTGCTTCGTAGAGCTGGGACTACTTACTTCTTTCTTCAGTACAGAGAGAACACATCACAAAGGCGGAGCAAAAACGTACAGGAGCTATACATAAGCCCATAGTGTGCTGCATGAGAGTTTAGAGAAGAATGAAGCAGTCACCTGTTCTTCACCAGCCAGTAGTCCTTTCCACCCAGTGTGCCGTAGCCCACAGCTAGCACAGCATGGTTTATTGTCTGGCTGCAGCCTGGGTCATCATACACTCCTGAAATGAAAGGGGTTAAATGATAATAAACATATCTCGTATTAATTTATTATTATTAAAAAAAACATTTCAGACAAGGTTTTTTCAAATGCACAGGGTGTTATTGTAGTGTGGAGCTTCAAAATGTTCAATATTAAATAGATAAATGAATAATTATAAAATAAATACACACATTACATGAATAATTTGCAAATAATATAATAATATAAATAAAATTTGACTTTTAATAAGAATTAACTAATTATTAAAACAAGTAATTCTTATTACATATAAAAATGTCAATGTCATCATTTTAATTTCCAAATTTATTTTCATAAATAGATTAGAATTATAATTTTTTTTATTATACACAGACACCATTTCTAGAAAAGGTTTTTGTTTTCTAAAATTCAATAAAAACTAAACTAACTAAATTCTCTTGAACCTTCAAAGTCCAAATAAAAGATTTTCAGTGTTTCCACTGACAAATTTAATTGTATTTTGTAAATAAAAAGCACATTTAGAGCTTGATGTCTGCAACAAAACACATTTTACACATTTTATACAGTTTAGTAATCTGTTTTTTTTCTTTATTCAGTATTGAACACTTTGATGTTCCACATCTTAAGTGCTGATGATACGTAACATACCACTCCTATAGAAAGCAAATGTTGGCCGTGTGGCGTCAATCAACACTGAAATGGGTCCAATGGTGCCAAGAGCTTGCTTCAGAGCCCCCTCATCACCTTGAGGTAGGAAGCCGTACTGGGAGCAATTAGCAGCACGATACGCAGGGTTGTACCGGCACTGTTGTTGCTGAATTAGAGCACAAACTGTGATTAAAACTTTATTAAATGGGATTTGTGTGAAATATACCCTAGCAAGTGAAGCTGCCATGGCATTGCAGCAATGTTCTTATCATATTCACACAGTTATACATATTCAACACATGGAAGCCACTGTGGTGTTGATGAAGGAGTGGCAAGAACTATTGAAAGCCAAAGAGTTCATAACTTGTCTACTTTTTCCTGCTGTTTTGTGTTTTATATTTATACTACTATTTTGCTAGCAGATTTATTATAAAATCTTTATGAACGCCCCTCCGTGCACCACCACACGTTAGTGACATTTAGCATTCTGGCTGCCATCTCAGC
>JAUBNQ010000008.1:2091460-2101741 GCA_032353495.1 Ctenopoma kingsleyae | reverse complement strand
ATAATAATAAACAGAGCAGATACAATAGGGCCTTCGCACTTTTGTGCTCGGGCCCTAATAATAATAATAATAATAAATTATTATGGACAGGCTGCCCCCTTGAGGCGCCATGGGTTCAGGGTTCGAAATCTTGGGGAAAATCTTTCTGGAAGACCGTAGACTATTATATTATCATACTGTATGTTCAACAATCACATTCATAATCATAAAATTATAAGATAAGAATAAAAAAATCATGTTTGGTTTAAAGATCAGGATGCCTGGAGAATGCTGAAGCAATAAAACTTCATTAGAGTCATTGAGTATAAACCCGAGCCTGGCTTTGTGCTCAAACACATCTGCTGCTCCCCCTCACAGAGACATTCTGCCGAGCTGAGTAGCTTCAATTCAAGTCTTTGTAAATTTGTAATGACTTCAGTTCACTGGCTGATGTTCTGAATGTTGTTTTGAACTCTGGTGTGGTGTGAACTGAAATTTGCATAAAAGAAACAAAACATCAAAACTCGATTCAGACAACATAAATGATCTGTGTAGGAAGCAGCAGAGCTGTTAGTATGCAGAGAGATCAGTCCGGATGAATAATTCATCAGGAGAGGCTGAAGGCCAGAGCTGTAAATCCTGTTTACAAATGCAGTTTGACTCTCAAACACCAGAGGGAGACGTTGTCCACATCAACTCACAATAATCACAGTAATTAACATGATCATACTGTGACTGTTGGTGATTTTATTGTATATTTAATGTATATTCACACTAAAATGCTAAAATAAAGTTTTAAATGTATAAATTAATGTTAACTAATAAACAGTTTGGAGTTTTCATGTATTTGTTTTCCATGCAGGGTAAAAAGATGAATTACTAATTATTTTAGGTCTATTTGACCAGTTATGGAATAAATAAATCTGCTATTTTTAAACTTGTATTATTATTCTGCAAACAAAACAAAATGTTAAAAGCATAAATGAATGCAAATAAAAAGGTTCAAATTAAACCTGTCTACTTCTAAAAGCAGTTTTACCAACATATTTGGAAACAGTTTTCATGTCTTTCATTTTATTTTTCAAAAATAAAATTAAGATGTGTTGCCTAGTCTGACATTTATTAAACCTGCCAATGATTTTAATGTTTGTCAAATTAAACAGATGTTGAATCTTTAGGCTGCAGCTCTGATGTTCATTAGATAACATAACATTTTTATACTTAATAATAATCATTTTCCAATCTATGTACTTCCTCTTCAGCTCAACCCTTGTTTACATAAATAAGGTCCGGTTGTCCAATCCACTCATGATGACTAATTACATCTAATAATCCGATTTATTCCATTGTTTTAAAGTCCATTAGCAGTGAGACCAGGCTGCTTCCTCTGGCAGGTTTTGTGATCGTTCTCTGACTAGGATAGTTGCATCCTTTTGAAAAGGATCAGAAACTGAGGTGCAGTTAGGAAAAATGAAGCCTCTTTACTTTATTCAGCAACAAAACAAAACATTCACCACATCCTCTGAGTCTTATTTGGTCTTTCTCATGGCTTCTTAAAAGTCTTCACTTGTGGGTGACAAGCTTGTGTCTTTGGGATTGTGTAATAATAATTATTTTCATATTTTCCCTAATTGACCTTCTTCTCTACAGTAAATGTGGCTATTCTCATGTTCATGTACAGTAATAAATACTTCCCTAAAACACATCACTTCTTCTTTAATTAAACAGATATTTCCACTGTGTTATTGCTGGATGAACATTTTATTGTTTTAATTACTTCCTTTATATGATCCCAGCTGTTGTCATTATTTTTGCTTCTGCCACATTTCTCCACAACCTTGGGAATTTTTCATCCATTTTCCACAAACAAACACCATCACATGCCAAACACATTATCTGTAAATTCCCATCTTACATAACAGTTACCAAGAAAGTTATTGGCAGGAATATGAAGCTGCAAACAAAACATCTTCCTACAAGAGACAATGTGCAAATTATTTCAGCGCTGAAGATTTCTATTACTCTTGTTAATTCTGATGATTTGTTTTCATTATTATCATATTTCTTGGAACTGGAGTCAACAATAGGTTGTTGGTGCCAAGGGTGCAAAGAAAACACACCGTCTGCCAACAATGTAGTGATCTAACATTGTTTTGTTTACTTCCCTGCCCAAGAAGGAACTTGGTTTTCATTTTACCAGTCATGTGTAGGATCTGTATGTTTTCACTGCCAAAGTCACTGATTAATCAGATGAGATCTGTTCCTGCAGTGTTCTGATTGATTTACTGGTTTCTTCCTCTCTTATCTGGTACTCTGTTTAGACCTGTTACATGTGACTAACAGAAAAAAAACCAAAAGAACAATTGAACTGTAGTGTCTTCTAGAAATTAAGTTCCTATAAAACTAATTTGCAGCATTTATAAAGCAACATTATCATTAAACTGAAGTTGGTTTGTCCGATATTCACCCCCTTTGTGGCTCAGGTATTGGTTTCTACCAACTCCTGTGGGAAATATCTGTTCGAAGTTTTCCATTATGTTCTCTAGCTGGGTGCTGACTGCCAAAAACAACAGAATCTAAAAGTTTCTACACGTTATACTGACCTGGTTCTTTACTGAAGTCACCATGCCCTTCTTGCGGTAGTCGACAGATTTTGGAAGCTTGGACACCCTTTCGTCCACATCCATAGTGAAGCTGGGCTCACGGTTCAGTGGGACTAGCAGGCCGGTCATTTTCTCAACTACTTCTTCTGCTGTCTACATGAACAGAGACACAGTTACATTACATTTTTTAGATCTCATTCACAGCATTCAACAGCAGGTTGCACCACTGTGACAATAGATGGCATGAAACTCTTCTTAGTTCCTGGAATAATCATGTGAGATAAAAATGTTTTAGGGCAAGAACAAGAGGAGGGAGGTAGAGAGGATTTATTTTTAGACTTAAGATGAGAACAAGTAAAAGAAGATATGGAAGAGAGGGGATTTGATTGAGCAGGGTGACTGGGGATGAAAAGTATTCATGAAGAGATGGGTTTAACACACTTTACTCCAAAAGGAAATGTCACTGCGTAAATGTCAAAGAGAGACAAAGGAATAGATATAAAACTGCATATAAAAAACGACTAGATAAACAGTGACATATAAGAACGAGCAGAAAAAGAGAAATATGAGAAGTAAAAGGGGAATTAAAGTGATATCTGTACATGCTGTCAGGATGAAACGAGTTGTGTGACGTTTAGCAATCATCTACAAAAAAAATAAGCCACTTATTATTATAAGAATTCCCCGGTGCTTCCATTACATGTCGGGCTGCAAGCTAAGAGATCATTAATGGAAGAAGTACACACCATCTGTTAATTTCTTTCATTTCACAAAACAAAAATGGAAGTGCTTCCTTCATTTCCTGGCCACCTGTTCCTACAAGAACATGAAATTGGCCATTTATCCAGAATTTGAATGTGTATACATGCTCCTGTCACTAATAAATGAGCCCCAGCTCTGGCATGCTGTCTTTCTTTGCTTTATACTGATAAACAGCTTGTTACACTCAGCGTCATCATGCAAAAACAACCATTAGTCATGACATACTCTGACACCAAAGCCATACTGTCTCACCTCACTAGGCTGCAGTATGCACAAGTGGAAAAGTAAACAACCAGCAAAAATGCCAATTTTGCACTTAGCTTAGCACTGATCTAGTTTTCAATATGTCATATAAAGACATCTGAATGGCAGACAAGCTATAAACACAGTTACTGGCACTTTTTTTTGGCATCGTTTTACTTCAACTGAGACGACTCTGTGCTGGCATCACAGTAGCTACGCCGAGCCTGGATAGGCGTTTAGAGACAAACTTCAATTCAGTCACAACTGTGCATAGTGAAGCTGAAATGTGCTCTAACAACGTGGAAAATGCAAAAAAAAAAAAAAAAAAATAGAAGTGACTCGGTGAAAAAAACCTCAAAAATTGACCAATCATAGCATGTTTTTACATAACTTGTTAAATTAGATTATAAACTAGATTAAAAAAGGTTTCCTGTTGCCTGGTATTTGATACTCCCCATGTCTGCTGAAACAAACAGGCTGAGATATGAGGCAGGACTGTGTCAGACTCACCATGTCTCCCAGGTGGTTCATCCCCATCTCGTAGGAGTGCATGCCCAGAGCTGCTTCCTGGTTGTGGGCTTCAATCATAAGCATGTTCTTCTCCCAGATGGCCCTGCGGATCCCTTCTTCATTCTAAGACAAACACAAGTGCATGTGTGACTTTGTGTTACAAGTCAAAACTGAATGTGCATAAACACTGTCTTAGAAAGTTAAATAATCTTTTTAGCTATTTAACTTTTTTAATGCAGAAAAATGAAAGACAAGATGCTAAATCACGCAATTAAATATTTCAGGCTGCTGACAGTGTTTATGTCTTGCTTCCTTGAACTGGTAAATGTGAAGTGATCTCCCAATAATTGCTGTCTTAGAGGTTGACAAGATTACCCCGAGGCATCATTAAACAACTGAGAGGCGTACAATCTCCTTCAAATTCAGATAATAGCAGGTTTAATTTGTTGTCTTGGCTGTAACACATTTTAAAGCATATTCCATCTAGTCTCTCTACTGGGCCACAAGCAGCTTTTTTTCACCTGATGGAGACGGGCTTCATAACGAGGTCATAGCACAATGCTAATGCTCATGTTCTTCTGTCACCCATATTTCAATTTTAAGTTTTCCGTCCCTCCCTTGTTTCCATCCTGCACTAACACCTGACAGCTCAAAGAAATTAATCTGGTCAAATAGGCCAAATTTACATTTTAATTAGCGAAGAAAGAAAGCCTGTCTCTCTTACAGCCCAATTCCATTAATTAGGACATTTAAACCAGTGCACATAATAATACAGCTTGTATAGTTACAGAACACCTGCCCATGCCATTGTCATTTGTATTATTAAAATGTAAGTCCTTATTTTTTTTGTTTTTTTATAATAGTTATGACTGTCACCATTATATGAATCTCTTATGAACTAAGAAATAAGTGTGTGAGAGAATCACTTTCATTTATATGCTAAAGGTTGATGTCAGTGCTGGTTGTAGACACATACGGTAAATGTGAATCAGATACACTCAAAATACATCAACATCCACATTCTTCTTAGTATTCCTGCTCTGAACATTAGGCATAATTATAATCATAGTTTCTATCTTGATGTTCATTACAATAATGGAACATGCAAAAACCTGAAGGAACTGTTGAAGGAACACTGATTAAAATCATAAGAGAGAGAGAGTTGTAGTGTCTCCTTCGGCTGATTACATGTGCACACAGATAAAAACAAGCAAACACATGCTCATATGCAGTATATGAAGAACTGCCGATAAAAAGCTCACATGCATTAAACCCACACACTCCACAGTTATGGAACAGTGACCTCTAGCCTGAGGTGAAGAGCAAGCAAATAGCAGATGCTCAGCAAGCGCTCAGGAAGGAAATCTGCAGTCCTCTCTAGTTTGACACCAACTAAGCTGCATTTCCTTCCTTCTTCACAGCCAGGAATTAGAACAAACACAGAAGAAAACTGGGAAACTATGAAACTTACAGAGTAAAAGGATAAAATATATGATGTGGGACACCTGCTGTATTCATAGTAGAATTGATGACTTTGTGTTTTGCTTGTTCATTTAATGAAGCCTATACTTCATCGCTTTAATCCTTAAAACTTCCCTTAAAAACTTATCAAATGAATTTAATACAAAAGAAAAAGTCAGTTTGGAAAAGTGGGTCTACGGGCTTTTGGAAATTAGCTTTTCTGAATTACTGGCTCAAGATGACAAAGATGCAGTAACTGTAAATTCTCATTGTGCACGCCCTGCTTTACTTTTGCTTCTCTGTTTTATAACTCCATCTGTCTGGTTTCCTCTTTGGCCCAATACACAGATGTAGAGCAACCAGTGCTAGTTTCACATTTCTGACTTTTCCAGTTGACATCATTTACAGAACAGAACATTATTGTAATGTATAGATTTAAGAGTTATTGAAGCTGCTGTGTGCTGTGGACAAACTGTACGTTCATGTATGAGCATCTAGGTTTGGTCGAGGGTTTTCCTCTTGTACTGTCAACAGAAACATAAATCATCAGGTGGGTCTTAGAGGCTCAGGCACCATTACCAGAAAAAATATATTTAGAGGGCTGCTTTGTTATCATAAATGTCTGACAGGTATAGAAGACATCTGGCAAGTGCCAGTACATTTGTGCCAAATGCTGACTAATCTCCGTCTTTGACAGAAACTAGAACAGATCAGATACCCAGAACCAGACAGTACTTTGGTAGAAGCTGTATGAAGTTTAAGTAGCGTCTGGCTCCTCTTCAACAAAATTGCTTAACTCTCATTTAAGAACGTTCTCACCGAGGCCACTTTTTGGCTAGAAAATATGCATCAACTAAAAGAAACAGTGTTAAAAATGAAACATGGTATACCCAACCATGCTGCTGTTGGCCACTGCTGTGCCTTGGACCTCAATCCTGGGTGCTACAAATGACATTCATATATTAGTAATTTGTAATAGCAAATACTTTTTTGAAAGAAAAGTATAACTGACACTGCTATGTGCAAAGCCTTCACCTGACAAAGTATTTATTTAAAATTAAGCTTAATTAAACTTAATACGCTGATGATATTATCTTATTCATTCAAGCATCATGAATTGATATAGCTACACATAAGCCATATCTATGTGACTAAATCCTTTGTCCTGTCTAGATCCAGTGTTTAACTCGCTTATTTAACATGTTAGTATAACCTACATACCACACCTGAATGTGGGGAAACAGAACAATATAGGCAGCCAGATGGAGATTTGGAGATTTGGCCAATGTACTTAAAACTTCTATGAGGAACATCTGCTCTGTTTAATGTTTTCTCAGCAGAGCTGCATCCTCTCACATAAATATTCACCAGACTGGCAACAGCAGAAACAGGCCAGCTGAAAGAGAGAGGGAGAGAGAGAGAGAGAGAGAGGAGACTAACACTGACCTGACTGGCTGTTAAATTGAGTCAGATGCAGACAGACAGTGAGTCAAACACAAAAATGTCCACATGCTGAGCAACTTACTGATGCAGAGAGAGAGAGAGAGAGAGAGAGAGACAGAGGATGGAACACAAAAAGGGTGAAGACAGAGTTGGAGACAAAAGCCAAAGAAAGCCAGATGAATATACAGAGTATGTCTATATATTCATAAAGCTAAATGAGTAAAGTGACTGACATTTTCAAGATAAATATTCTAATGAAAAACTTTCCTCCTGCAAAAGAGTCAGCACTGACAAAAAACATTTTCAGTAACTCAGTCGAGGTGCACATTTTCCCTGGAACAACAGAGGCTCCAGCTTTAATGAAATTCTGACATCCTTTCCCATTAATGTCACTCCGATCTTTCTCTCTGTAACTCTGCTGCTCTCTCTTTCTCTGTCCTCGCTGCTGGTTAAACTTCTTGGAAAAAGTAGAACTTGCAATTTTTATGCAATTTGCAGTTTTGAGGAATGGGCAGAGTCAGGATTGCATGTCAGAGTTTATGAACTTACTCAGATGAGTTCTTTAAAAGATAGTTTAGTCCATGTAGATGCTCAAACGTGGACTGTGTTAACAGAGATATGAAGCTTCACCACACAAGTACACAGGTTCATTTTAAATTAAGAAATGTTGTTTGGTCTTTGTCCTTTCTGTCAAAGACCTCCAGCATCTCCAGCTGAAGAAAAGCAAGTCGTATCATGTAAGACTGTCCTCATCAGAAAAAACCCCACAGAACAGAAAGGAAGACGTGGAAGTGTTCTGGTATCAGAGATAAATGAAGTCATGCACCAGGGTATGTCCCAAAAATCTTTAAATATTAAAAAGTCCCACAGGGGATTATATACATGTATGTATCTATGAATCTTGTATATCTTTATACTTCTCTCCAAAACCCCCTTTGTCTTTTAAACTGTCTCTATTCCTAGTTTTCATTGTGCAAAGCACTTTGTAACTTAAAATGCTGAACACATAAACAAGCACTGACCAGGCCATTATACTCTTTACTGTGTGTGATCTTCCACTGCTCCCACTGTGCATCCAGAGACGCTTCATCCATGTGGCCCAGAGCCGAGGCCGCCAGCAGCAACATGCAGACACACGACAACATCCTGCGAGAACAGTAACACACAAAAGCTCATGTCAAGCTGAACCAGGGACATGTTATCCTGCACTGACATTGTATTAAGACTTTTTTAAACCTAACAGATAAGTCTCCCTTTTTGTGTTAGAGGCAGTACTATATAATGTACAAACATTTAATACATGTAAGAATATTTTACACAACTGTGAAATCGTCTGAGAGCAGATTTTGTAAGAGAAAAGCTGCAGCATTCACTGGCAGAAAAACATATGACTGCTGGTCTGAGATCTGTTTCCATTCTGCCAGGAACAAAAGTCTGAGAAAAGTGCTGAATCTCTGCGATGTCTGCTGATTTTTTTTTGCTTTCTTTTGCCATAGATGCAAACAGATTTGATGATAATGAATATTGTCACTCTGCAGGTTCATGCCAAGCACACAAGTACGAGTCCCAACAAGAAGAAGTCCACAGAGCGAACTAGGTTAATGTTTGATTGTTGTGTTCCTTCCTCTCACGTCAGGGATTCGTCCTCTCTGCATTTATAAGTCAGGAACATATATAATTCACTTCACAGTGAACGTTTTCACCACCTTTGCTTCTCTCTACATTCCTGCCATCTGTCATTCATCAGCTTTTCTCTGCTGTTTTATGACATCCTGTTTCTAATCTGCATTTCGGCCCATAGTGTCCCGTAAAGGCCACTGACTTGTTCAGCTTAATCAAAATAACAGCAGAAAACAAACTTCTTCTTCTTCCTTAGCTTTGAGGCTGTGTACAGTGAACCGCTTTACACTGTCTGCTTCCTACACACATTTATTTTATGTGCCAAGACTTCACCCTTGGGTGGTTTGATGGAAATGCAACGATTTAAATAGTCTCATGATCTATATGCAAATAATTTCCAGCTTACCAAAACACTATGTGCACAGCGCTGTGTCGCTGTATGAGCCATAAGAACTCTCCTAATGATAGGTTTTTAGAAATGAAATTCATATTTTACAGAAGGCATCAATATTTATATCTCTTGTAAATTTCCATTCGTGTCACAGTAACTCTGCAAACCTCAAAACAGCTCAACAGTTAAGGCTGCAGCTCTGTAGTGCTACCATCCAAAAATCATTCTATTAAGGTACAACTGGGTCAAAAATCATTCTCTAATCCTAATCCTATTAAGGCTAATTACTTTCTAAGCTGGAAACAATACTTATGAATTCATCTGAGCCTAAATTCAAAGGAAAGAAATCTTAAGAGTCAAACTCTTAAGTCTTCACTGGGAAATTTGTGTCTGCACTGAAGTGGGTTCTGTATTTTTCTAGTTAAGTTCAGCTGAGTTATACATGACTTGGTTTCTCTTTAGTACAAAACAGTAGTAGCAGTCGTACTGAAGTAATACAAACCCTCAAGAAAAGGAATTCACAAAACTGAAAGTAAAACTCTACACAGGAAATCAGTAAACAGTGATCTTTACCTCACGTCCAGCAGTTAAAGAGTTAGGTGAAGCCCTCTGAGTCCGATACCTTGTTCCTCTGCTGTCGAAGTAGGTCAGTGAGTGTGTTTATATCGCTGGACTTTTGAGGAAGTACAATGGGAGCTCCAAGTCTGGGGAGGAGTATTCTTTTTTCCAGGCGGGGGAATCACATCTGGTTTCTCTCATATAGCAAAGATCCCTAAACCAGATGATGTCAAGTGTTGGGTTACACATTCTGAAAACTTCACAGAGGCTGGTAATAAACTCTGTGCTCTGCTGCAGTCTGGATCACTGCTTCAGAACGGAGAATGCTTTTAAATGTTTTATGAAAATGACTTGGACCTTTATTATAACGTTAAACATCACTTGCATTATTTATCAGACCACTGCAAAACATGAGTATGTGCTTTGTTCTTAGCTGTAATGAAAAGGAATCAACAAAGACAAAAGGGTCCAGACGGGGTTTTAATGTAAAAGTATACTGTAGCACATCAAGTCTTCTTGCGTCTGTAGTGCCACATTATTTCCAGGCCTGTAAGAACTTCTTAATTATCATTTATCATTGTCAAGACTGTGTCAGTGTGGTTTGACTGACGCTGATACAAACGTTGAACTTTGGAAGAAAAATGTGTCTTTATTTGTTGAGAAGCTGCGAAATTGCCACTTTTGAGAAACAGTAACGAGGAAGAAATTGAA
>JAUBNQ010000008.1:2060479-2070895 GCA_032353495.1 Ctenopoma kingsleyae | reverse complement strand
ACACACACTCAAACTCCACCAAGCAACAATCACCACCACCACACATTCAAACACACTATTAACCATTCAAGCACACACCCACATAGAAAATCAGTCACAAAAGTCTAAAAACACAGGCTCGAGCTCGGTGATCCCTGCACTGTTGTTCTCTTCCAGCCGCTCTAATTGGGGATTTGAGCCATGCTCTTGTCTTTCTCACTGTGACAAGCTAAAAATAGCACTTTGACAAGTGTCAGAAAACCCAGCCTGGGCTCAGACTGTGCATTCTCAGTCAGTCAGATGGACTGTTTGGCACAGATGCTCATGCTTGCACATCTTTGTTTTCACACTCAGAAGGAAACAAAGACTATCATCCCGTGACCCATGTGAGGTCATGTTCTTGTTTAATGCACCAGTTGCAAAGGAAGTTTCTAACTCAAATCCTCACCTGAGTCACTGCAAACTATCTGTCACCAACCCTGTCTCCTAAAAATTACGTTCGTATACAACTACACTGTAATCCCGATTACTTTTTTGTAGAGAACGTTGTACTGAAACATATTTTTGTGAATGAATGATGTGATACGTTTATTAACACAAAGCAATTTGTAAGGACGTGGTTGGGGTGGATGGAGGGTGTTCACTGTGCAGGACTGACAGCTGAGGTTGGGTTTAGGCAAGAAAAGTATTGAGGTTAGGGTTAGAAAAAAGATCGTGTATTGGTTTAATTTTTAATGCAGACGTTGTGTATGTGAAGTGACGTTTTTATCCATTAACCAGCCCACAGTCTTTCCCTCACACTAACCCACTGCTGTGATGCCTGATCCCAACCATTAAACACTTTAATAACACTACACTCACGTCTGGATGTTGAAATGTAACATCAGATATTTTACCTGACAGAAAACCGAATGTAGATCGGCAAAAATACCTTACCTGTGAACATACGATCATTATGTTAACAGAAAACGGAATCGGGATTGCAGTTTTGTTGTATACAAACATCATTTTTAGGGCTGCTGTCACAGTTTCTCGCATTTTACTGCAGATCCCAAAGCAACAGGCAGATACTGAGTGTGGAGGAATGGCAGATAAGGTAAAACTTAAAAGAGCTCAAAGCTAATGAAGCCAGGTGAGAAGAAACCTTCAAGTTACAGAATAATTGCTTCCTCTTTGCTTCTGGCCATGTAACAGCCAGATAATGATGTGCATCATTGTCCAAGACATTGTTGAATATGATCCTGAGCAGAAATGCTCTTGTTAGCAGTTTAGTGGAGTAGATGAACACTAAACACATTTCATCTGAGCCGAGTTGCTGAAATGAGTATTTCGGTGAGCTCAATAACCGGCAAACACATGCTGATAAAAACACTTTGGTGGCCAGCCTCCACATCAAAACCTTTTTTTTTATGAACACGATCCTTTAATAATCATGACAATAAGGGAAATATAAAACAACTGGGGGGAGCCAAATAATGACTAAATCCGCAGCTGTGTTCAGGCAGTGAAGAAAGTCCTAATTTTAACACTGAATGGCAACTGGCCACAGATTGATGTAAGGCGATAAGGACCCGAGCTGAGAGACTTGATGAGTTTTGCCTGATGACAGAGCAGAGAGGGCAAACTGAGCTCAGTCAGGGGGAACTGCATTTTGTTTCAAAGAATTAAGCAAGAGCGGGGCTTTGCCCAGAAGACTGCTTCAAATCTGCCGAAGGACTGTCTGAGGAGAGGATACATCTGATTACCTTTCATATCGTTTGCATTTTGGCATCGTGACAGTTTATTAGGTAAGAGCTGACCCCTGCTTGGCTTTAGGCGAATGAATGTTTTTGAGTTATGCAAAAAGGTTTTTGCAGGGACATTAAATGGCAGCTTCATATTGGTCAGCCAGACTTTGACTGTAAGAAAATCCAGCCAAAGAGATATCCCTCAGTAAAAAATCTATATCATTATTAAACAGAATTAAACAGAATCGATCAGTGGACTTTTTAGAAATATGTGTGAGATGCACTAAAACATGAAGTAGAATTTCAATTTAGTACTTGTAGCTGAAATGTTACTGTAATAGTGTAATTTAATAACACAATTCAAACACTGTCACTCTATTTACAGCTATTCGTCTTAGACCACAGGTATAATGGCTCTTCAAGTGACTGTTGTCCACTGTAATTTAAACTGCTTCAGTAATAGGAACAAGTGGCTGTGTGTAATAGAAAATAGTCACCGTAATTAACACTGTAACATGACACTTCATTGATCCAGGCAGAGAGAGAAACAGATGTATAAACTACAAATGCATTTATTACTTGACTTTTAATTTGAAGGACGGGGTCAGTCCTGGCCGTGGCTCCGGGGGCCGCGACCTTTGGCTGGACTGTAGCTTTATAATGAGTGTGGAGACCCAGGAGGAAAAATCCTGACCCCAGATTGGCTGGAAAGGCTCAGCAACTGACAGCTCACCCACCTGACATATCGCGCAGCTGCCAGTCTCAGTCTCTCACAAGTTAGCTCACAGTAGGGGATCGACACATTTCATTTGCAAGCCCCACCCATGTACTACACAAAGAGAGGCAAAAATGAGACTAATATGGAGCCTTAAATGCTAAAAAGACGTGTGCTTACATTTGATTCAAGCTAGAGAAAGGTCTGAAAGAGCAATGAGACAAACAAACTCATAACATTGACAATAAATGTTAAAGGCAAAGTTTTTCTCATACACCCTATAAATCAGAAACAGCTAAATCAAAATCAATCATGTCCACTAATAAAAGGTCAGTATTGGTGTGTGTCTGGTGTCTGCATTCTGATATATTGGTCTAACATGAGTCCTGGGAATCTAAGAGCACAGTTGTTGGGTTGTGAGTCAGCGCTCCCAGCCAGCCAGTACAAGAGCAGGGATGAGACAAAGACTGTGCAGCTCTGGGACTGTCGACAACTCTGCCACTCGGAGGCGAGGCTGCAGAGAGGGCGAGTGCACACTCCAGCAGTGAAAAGCTGCTGCTGCTGCTGCTGCTGCTGCTGCTGCAGGTTCAGTTTGGGATTTTTTTTTTCAGATTGTTAGATTAATATACATATATATATATATGAAAGGAAACATTGGTGTATGGGTGCTTTTAGTTTTAAGTTTTCTGTTGTGATCTTTGGAACATTGTAAGTGTTAAGAAGAGCGTTTGTTGCATGTGGATTTGAGTGGAGGTGGTTGGAGAGGAAATACATAATTTATTTTGCATACTTTCTCAGCACCTGGCAAGGCCAGACACTGGCAGAATATGTAATTATGTAATATTTCAGTGTGCAGTATTTTATATCAGTGGGCATTTTTTTGGACTTTCTTGGACAGTGTGCATGTTGCTTTTAAACTTCACTCAATATTATCATCATTGTGATTGTGATTTCTGCTTTGATCTCAATGTTCATGATTCAGGATTTTTCATTCCTCTACTTGGATTAAGTGGCACTGATCTCCTGTTTTAGCCTCATGTCATCTGAATTGTGAGTCTCCATTACTCAGAAACATTGAATTATTTTAGTATTTATGTGAAATTTCAATTATAATCAGTTCTCATTTCAGATGATTTCTAATAAATCTAACTAATAGTAATTTAGACTGTTTTCCATTCACTTCAAGAATTAGAGCCTATTAGATGTCATTTATTTGACATTACCTTCATTCCTTGGGAGAAAAGGAACAGTATTTGCAGTCTTTTGTGAAAATAACTGAGTTTATCCTACAACTCTAAATAGAGAAATAAAATAATGGTAAAATAACTAAAGAATAAAAAACAATAAAGTTATACCTGTCATAAGGGTTTCAAGTCCACAATCTTACAACTCAGTCTGCGAACCTTTGATTTGGAAGAAAAAAAATCCCTCTTCCAGGACAAGAATATATGCAAGAAGATTCATTGTACTTCACTGATTAGTTGGTAGATATATTATTCAGAAAAGCTATATTACTATCACCCAGTTGCTGGTCTGACCTTAGTTAGCATGTCTAAATCCAGATGAGTCCATGTACACAGTCCACTGAAGCCTCATCTGCACTTTCAGAACATTGTGCAACAGGCTCGAACACACTAATACTTGTTTTTTTCTTTCAAAGCAGATCATATGTGGACACTTAAATCGGTGTTAAGTGCTGTTAATGGTAGCCTTCCAGCTTTTGAAAGGATAACATGTCTTGATGAAAAGTGAAATGTATTCTTTGATAATGAGTTAAGTAGGGATTTTGTTTTCTGGATTTTGTTTTATGGGATACAGAGATGTAGGATCATTTTATCAGTTGCAACATCTGCTTCACGCTGGGCATTTTTTGTTTTGTTCACATATCAAATAATAGGCGCAGAAAAGGACATACTGTAGGAAGGCACCTAGAATGAATATATACACTAGTCACTCTCATTCATGAGACCAGCTGTTAAAAAATTAATCATTTAAAATTTAGGGCAGGACAGCCTTTTCAGAAAGTTTTATCTGCACTGATTTTTGAAGTTTGTTCAGGTTTCTCATTAGCACGAACACTTCACAGTGGGAGCACCAACTGATGAGATGGACTATGTTAACAAGTTTTTTATGTTTTGTGTTTGGATGATAAATAAAATTTTGTTAAGGCTTTTTTTTTTATGATTGTCTTTTCTGTCCAGGCCACTCTACAGAGCATGTTACTGACAGAAACATACCGCTACAGAGGACTTAACTCAAGTCTGATTCCAACTTGACCACCACTGGTTATGAAAATCTGCACTCTGAGACTGAATCGGTATGTCTTGACACATGAAAACGAATTCAATACAGATGTGTATAGTTTGGGATTCTTTTAAAAAAATATATATGTTAAATTAAACTATTGCATATATGTCGCATGTCTGCATTAACTGTTACAAACAGTAACGCTTATGTCTTTATGTATGTGTCTATTCTCAGGCTGGGGGTAAGATGTATGTGGAGTCAGTTGTCCGATGGGGGGCGTGGAGCATCCTGCTCCAGTTTGGATTGGGAGTATCTGCAGGAAGTTGTCCTCCACGCTGTGTTTGTCGACCTGAGGCAAAAGAAGTGATCTGCTCTGGCAAACATTTGAACTCAGTGCCAGACGGCTTTTCTAGTGATGCCAGGCATTTGGATTTATCTCATAATAAGATTAAGACTGTGGGGCGCCGCCAGTTCTCAGGCCTCCTGCAACTTCAAGAGTTGGACCTCAGTGATAATATAATCTCCATGATTGAGGTGGAGGCTTTCCAGGGCCTACAAAATCTGCGGACACTTTGTATTAAGAATAACCGTCTCAAGATCATTCCAGTTGGGGTATTTTCTGGACTTTCCAGTCTGCGCTTTCTGGATTTGAGCCAAAATGAGATTCTGGTCTTCCTGGATTACACCTTCAAAGAAATGGCCAACCTGCAAATACTGGAAGCTGGGGAGAATGATTTGGTGTTCATCTCACAACGAGCTTTTTTCGGGCTGCAGAATCTGCAGGAGCTCAACTTAGACCGCAGCAACCTGACCTCCATTCCCACTGAGGCATTGTCCCAGCTCCAGAGTCTGACTCGTCTTCGCATACTACGCCTCACCATTTCGACGCTGCCCAACAATGCTTTCCGCCGGCTTCACCGTTTGCGCAGCCTCATGATTGCAAACTGGCCATCACTGGACACTGTGGCTAGCAACAGCCTGATTGGTCTTAATTTGACCTCACTTGTCATTAGCAACTGCAACCTAAGTGTGATTCCTTACTCAGCACTTCGTCACCTGGTCTATCTGCGCTTCCTGGACCTGTCCTACAACCCCATCTCTGTTATCCAGGGTAATCTGCTTGGGGACCTCCTAAGACTCCAAGAGTTACACCTAGCAGGGGGGAGCCTGCTACGAATAGAACCAGGGGCCTTTAGGGGACTGGCATACTTTCGTATGCTTAATGTGACATCCAATCAGCTCACTACTTTGGAAGAGAGTGTGTTCCACTCTGTGGGGAACCTTCAGGTGTTGCGGTTGGATGGGAATCCCCTAGCATGTGACTGTCGACTTCTCTGGGTGGTCCGCCGCAGATTGCGCTTGAACTTTGATAGACATCAGCCCACTTGCTCGTCTCCTGATGCAGTGAGACAACGTGAATTCAGAGACTTTTCTGAGAAAGAGCTCCCGAGATTGTTTACCTGCCGTCCTGCTCGTATCATGGACCGACGGCCACAGGAAGCAAGGGTAGAGGAGGGAACTACAGTTCTCTTCTCTTGTAAGGCTGACGGTGATCCATCTCCATCTATCACCTGGATTTCATCTCATAAGAATGTAGTTTCTCCAACAGGACGAATCAGAGTTTTGCCCAATGGCACTCTAGAAGTGCGCTATGCCCAAGTTCAGGACAGTGGCACATACCAGTGCTTGGCGGGTAATGCTGCCGGCAATGACAGCCTGACTGTCGGACTGTATGTGAAAGGAGTCCCTCGTAATCGAACTATCCCTTTTTTGTCAGAGGAGGGCTGGGTAGAGCCTTCAAATTCCCAAACTGCCAACTCATCAGCTCAAATGGCCAAGCCATATCCATTTGATGCAAAGACCCTGGTTATTGCCACCACCATGGGCTTCTTGTCTTTTCTCAGCTCAGTGGCCATCTGTTTTGTCTTCATGTTTTTCTGGAGTCAGAGCAAAGGCCAGATAAAACATACAGCAACTATTGACTTTGTTCCTCGGTCTTCCATGGGTGGAGGAGGAGGAGATGGAGGTGACGGTGGCAGGTTCACCATGAAACTGATTTAGAGCCAAGGAAAAGGTGAAAGGGGTCTTCAAATTGACTGCGCTGTTTTTTCTGCACTATGGACCGCCCATTGGGACACTCATGGACAGAGACCTTGATTTAAAGGCCCCTTGAGAAGCCGAAATAGTGCCAGTTTGTTGGGCTTGTGCTAGTCCTCTTCTAATTTTAGAGTCGAAAGTTCAGTGTCAGCACCCACTTGATTGTGTTATCTAACTAATGAATATCTCATTATACTGAAATAGAAAGATGGTAACTGATTGAAGGCAGGGCTGTTTCATGGCTGCTGTGCATTTGTTTTCAACAACTTGTACTCCGAATAAGCAAACACAGCACAGGTTTAAATTTTTATGACATGTAATTATGAAGTAGTTTTCATTTTCACTGATTTTGGGATTAACACGCAACGACAGGTGAAGCTTGACACATTTACATAACATTTCTGCTTTCTCGAAACATATCAGGTGCTTGTTTAATCATCCATATTGTACTTAGCTTTGCTTTAGCTTTATGTCTTCACTTGCCAATACACGCCAAGTACACATTTGCCCTTTTGACCCTCGGGTTACTATTTCTGTTTACCCACAGAATATCATGTCAAATTCCATTAAATTCAGCAATGGTTGTCAGACTTTAACATGTGAATATGTGACTTTAAAGCTTTTGGTACTTGCAATATATGGAATAGACTAGCCAAATAATTACTATTATTTCTGACCTTATGATTCAAATTTGGAGATCTAACAATCATGTATCAGTGTAAAGGGACTGATAAGATACCATAATGTACATAGGAATGTACCCTTTCCCATTTCATACTTAAAACACATTTGTCAGGTCCAATTTGGATCACTCTCTTTCTTTTCTACTTTATCATGTAATTACATTAGATGACTCCTTGTTTCATCAGAGGATGCAATTATTTCTTCTTTTTATATTCTTGAAAATTTCTTTTTTAAAATTTTTTACCCACGCAAACACTGACAAATATGTGCCTCAGTAACATTCTCACCATCGACAGAGAGAATGCTCACCTGATCACCGTTATCTTGTAAATATTTAGGTCAAGGACGTTTGTGTGTGCAGGGTTAATTCTATCATTTTATCTAGTTCTGGGGATTAGTGTCACTCAAATATGCCACTCTTGTGTATAAACTTAACTGTGTGCAGTATGCACAAAGCAATGCTTCATTACACCATGAAAAAAACAAATGTAAATGACACTTAGAGCAATGACAGGTCTATTGACTGTTTTTGATTTTTCTTCCATGTCATTAAATGCCTGTATTCAAATCTGCCTTGTGTGTATGCAGTTCCTTGAATTGTTCAATGTAAAATATTTTGGAATGATATCAAATGGAGAAAGAAAAAAAATCCAATCATCTTAAAACCAATCTTTCAGTGGATCTTCATCTGAAATTACTATTGTTGGGAAATTGGCAAGAGAAGGACACATTTTCTTGCATAACCAAAGCACTGTTAATCTCTGTGCTGTGAGTCTATTGTGGGGACTTTTGGTTTTGAATTGGGATAAAATTGGCTGTTGCTGTTTGTTAGACAACAGAGTGAGACTCACTCACTCAAATATGTCTTCCATTTATTTGAGACGCAGATGAAGTGTGTGCACAGGAATACCATTGCGGTTGTGTTCTCTCTGAGCCTTGTATCCCTGCTGAAATGCAAATGAATCTCTTGGACGCTTACTGGCATTACTTGTCTCCACTATTGCATATTCTTCACCGGTCGATGCCCCATTAAAAATAGAATATTACACATGAGAGTGATGAATTACCCTCACTTCACCTTAATACAGTTGAAAGACTTGCAGAGCTCAGTAAGTGAGAGTGAATTCACTGGACAGCAAATCGTTTTGTCCATCTCACGCTGTTGCCCAGAATAACCCAGAAATAAAGAAAAACAAACTGATAATCACGTGTATGAGCAGAGATTTAAACCCTTTTGGATTACCTCTGCATGTCTCAATCTGTTATATAGGTCTGTCTGGTGAGTGCTATCCTCCCGCCCAGCTTGGTCTGTCATATTATCTATTTTAATACAACTATTTGCTCCCATTGGACAGAAAGCCAAAGGGGCAGATTAAAGTGGTGTTTGTAAGCCACTCCCCCCATCATGACTTGCATGCACACCACCAGCGAGAATATTATGGTGCCTTCGCGTCAGCTATTAGGTTCGTTTCGAACTCCTCTTGTAGGCCAGGAAGCATTTTGGTTTTTGAAGCTGTAGTCATTTGGATGACACGGTTACTCTGAGTGAAAGGGTTTAAGGAAATAGGTCTAAATGATTAGATCACCTACAAGCAACTAACAGCAAAAGTGTCACAGCTGAATATTCATATTTCCACAGATTATAAGGCTGCTTGAAAGTGCTTGAAATAATAACCTAATAACTTATAAAAACAAGAACAGTGGCTATCAGGTTTGCTGAAATAGAGATATATCTATGAGAAAAACTATCTAGCTCTTTTTATGATGAGATTTAAGACAAGAGAATAAGACCATAAATTTCCCATGTGGTCAAGGACTTTGAGGCAGTAAAGTCCATTACATACCAGAAAACAAAAATGTTGGATTGATAAATAATGAGAGACAACTGTTATTGTCCTAGATTCTTATTACTTGTGGGTCACAACAATATCAAAAGGTAAAGAGGTCACAGTTCATCTCCTTTTTCCTGCTCCTCCTTTTTAGTGTTCAGAGCGGTCATATTATTCATAATTTAAGGTTCATATATCATTCTGAGGCTTCACTGATGCAAGATTATATATCATTTTCAAGTTAGAAATGTGCAAATCCATGTTATAATGCACTGGCCACTCCTATTGTTAGTGCTACTCAGCCCTGTCTCCTAAAAATTACCTTCGTAAAACTTACGTTTTTGTAGAGAACGTAATTGCGACCCGATTATGTTTTCTGTTAACATAATGATCATATGTTCACAGTTAACGTATTTTTGTCAGCCAAAATATCCGATCTACATCTGGAGTTAATGGATAAAAATGTCACTTCACAAACACAACGTCTGCATTAAAAATTAAACCAAAACACAACCTTTTTTCTAATCCTAACCTCACTACTTTTCTTGCCTAAACCCAACCTCACAGGGGTCTTTGGTGTCGAGCTCGGGTCTCCGACTTCTCAGTCCTGCACAGTGAACGCCCTCCATCCACCCCAAGCACCCCCTTGCACATCGCTTTGCGTTAATAAATGTAGCATGTCATTCATTCACAAAAATGTGTTTCAGTACAACGTGACAACTACGTTCTGTAGAAAAACATAAACAAGATTTTTGCAGTTTAGTTGTATACAATTTTATTTTTAGGAGACAGGGTTGTGCTACTGGTTAGTGCTAAGTGTTGCTGTGGCAGTTGTGAATGGAGTACGCTGTGTATCATGACCAGGCCCTGGTTTTTCACTAACCTTAACCAAGTGCTGAGAAGACCTATGAACCTTGAAAAAGTCACAAGATCTGATATTTTGGCATGAGACAAATGAAATACTGTATAATGTCTGCAAACATTCTAGATGACACCATGTTTCCTTTAACTTGTAGTAAGATTAGTGGGTCAACTTTAGTCTGTCTAGACTGAACTTGATCATCTTCTGCACTATAGAACTATTCCATTTGTGCCAAGTTCTGGTTTCCCCCAGGCTGGACGTAACACAAAAAGAAAT
>JAUBNQ010000008.1:2021880-2051863 GCA_032353495.1 Ctenopoma kingsleyae | reverse complement strand
TGTTACTGTGTTTGACCTCAACTTTATGCATTTGTTTATTACAGTACCGTGTTCATTTGCTTTAGTTGTAAATGGTATTGACTCCCTACGATTTGCAAATAGCTTTTTAACTGATTGAAAATTGTTGTATTTTTTTCTCCTTCTCAATCTTAATTAAGTATTGTTGTGTTATTAAAATGTGAAACGGTTGGTGCTGTTTTTTGTCTTGTTTTTCCAATTACATTTAATTTAGAAATTAAACTTTACCACAGGGAAGATTTTAGATATACAGTATTTTTTTCTGACCCGCAGAGCCCTCCAGGTTTCACTTCAACAAACCTGAGAATTACATCAGCATGTACCATCAGGAAGGGACTAACACGCTGTATGTGGGTGGCCAGGCGATGCTGTATGTGTTGACATTCGCTGACAGAGGGGTCCGCGAGCTGCAGGTAGGCACACTTTACTTTTACTTTATTACTTGGTGTACTGCTATCTAATACATTTCATAGTTGCCAGGAATGTGTCTCAGCTCAGCACAAGATCAGAGTAAGTAATGAGTTTGGTTACACACAGTTAAGGAGACCTCAGGGAGCAACTCTACAGCCAAGCACAGAAGTTAAAAAAGATCATTTACCAGTCAACAACCAAACACTGACAAGTTTTTAAATCAGTCCACTTGAAAAGCCACAAAAGTACAGATAACTGTACAAAGTGCTAGAAATTAGGCTGGTTGGTAAAATAAGCATCAGGGATCAACAGGTTGAAGAGACAGGCCTGTAAACAGTTAACTCAAGTCATTTTTTACAATCCAAAATTGCAAATGGAGGCCTTGGTTTGATTTACCAACAGGCCCTGTAAATGTGGTTGGGAAACTGAATGAAATGTGGCTCTTTGCTGCTTCCTCGCTATTTATGCTTTGTGATATGAGGCTGGGAGAAAACAGCAAGGCTGGCTCTCTCCAGCTGTTTATTAACAAGCAATCCATTCAGTCTATTTATCCACTGACCCAGTTCTCTACTGGTGTCCTGGACTCTGGGATGTGATCCCAAGTCCCCATAAAATCACAATTTGAGAGTTTTTATAGAACATTTCCAGCCTATTCTCATTCCCAGGGGGTCAGATAATGCCACCCTGTCCAGTCCTCTGGTTGATTGACACCCTTAAGCATCATTATCACATGCATGTGGAATAAAATACAGTAATAACCCAGTTGTGTCAATATTGGATGCCAAGACCAATGACAGGCTATATTAAGGCAAAAATCCACATGGGGTGGAGGACAGGGTGGTTGGATGGGTTAACAACATGTAGGACCTTCCAGGAAGTCCAGGAAGTATCTTTATCTTATCTCTTAACCTAAACCTGAACTCAATCGAACCATAATGTTTCCACAACGGTGACCAAGCGTTTAAAACAGCAGTCGTGACAGGAGCAGCCACCAAACACTGGCACTCACAGCAACACCAACGGCTACCATAAGTGTTGCTATGAGATGCCAAAGGACTTAAAAAGCATCTTAAACGTGTTTGATGCTGTGGGATGAGAACATGCTGGCATCTGTGCATACAGCACCACAGTAGGTCTTCCTCTGAAAGCCTGCTTTTTATATTTTAATGATTTAGTTTTTTACTGTTTTACTGTTTGATTTTGAGTCAATCAAAATTCAAATCCTAAAGATATAATTGACAGTAACTGTACTTTAAATTACTGTAAGCAAATATGATTAAATACTTTAAACATATCTTCCATCCACTGCTGTTTGCGAGAGCTATGGCATGAAAACAAATATATTTCCTGTCGCTGCTGTGAGGGTGACACAGTGAGCCAGAGAGGGCGGAGAGTGACTTGAGATGGACAGCCTGCCGCTGACCCAGTTTAACAGCTGATATTCAGTGAAGGTGGAGGAACGTGGGTCATGCATACATTAATAAAGCAACTCTCTCTGTCTGTGAGGAGAGAAAACATAATTCACTGAGCTAATAATGTCAGCATAGGCTCAAGATTACACAGTGTGTGGGCTACAGTGTAAGAACTGTGACTAGCCTAACAAATTAAAGAGACTGGAAGCTTGGTGTTTCATCCAAATATGACTGTGTGTCTTATTTTCAGAAAGATTTCAAGCTTAGTGTTGGTTTCTCGTCATCTGAGATGAAAAGACAGGTGGAAAAAAACAGACAGCGACAGTTAGACAGCGATTGAGTATTTTTATGTTTGATTTGGTTTTTCTTACCGAGACAGTACAATCATTTTTGTTGGGTTAATTTATTTCCAGTGAAGCGTAACAATTGAAAAACAATTTTCAGTTCAAAAAACCTGTAAGAGTAAACGTCGAGGCTTGTTGGCCGCCTACAGAATGAAAGCACGATGACGTCTTTTTTTGGAACTGGACAATTGTAAAGGGGTTTAAAGGGGTGTAAAGGTTTTACTAATGGGTCAGAACACTCAGTGATCTGTTTTGCAATAGAGAAACTAGGCTTGTTTGATCGAAGCGCACAGTGCTCAGAAATGTTTTCAAAGGATAAATTCATTCAGCCTCTTCATACTGCACCTCTCTTTCTTTTACACAGATTCATGTCCTGAGAGTAACAGGTAAATGGCCATTGTTTTCATGCTGAAACAAATTCTGGCAAATGTGAAGGCAGGTTGAAGGGAATCAAAAAAGAACATGAAATGCAAATGTAAGGACAAAATATGCATTGAACAATAATGGTCTTGGCTCACATGGTGGATGTTTTCTGTGAGGACTGCATTTTAAGCAGCTTCAGCAGGGTCACTGTTCTCATGCTGCAAACAGAGCAGTATGAAAGGACTTGGCATCAACTAAACAGTTCTTCCTCCCACAGATCCCAGTGGCATCTGATCAGACTGCAATTGATACCTGCAAGGCGAAAGCTGCACCACTCGAGGTAGAAACACATTGTCCCAGTCAGCACCTCCATCAGTGCTGTAAAACCATTCCCCTCCTCCATGGGTGTATCATCACTATCATCCTGTTTGTCATCACCATCACCATCATCTCCATCATCATCAGTAGCTACACTCCGATAAGGTTAGTGCTATAATGTTCAGATTTCATTTAGTTATTTAAATGGGTCTAATTTTTGCTAGAACCTAAGAGACCAAATCAAACAATAACAGAAATAAAGACATAAAAATGCTAATTTATGCAGATGATATAAAATTACACAGGAGACACCTTCAGCTCAAAACAAACAAACCAAACAATGCACAGATGAGTGAGCTGTTGCTAATTGCAGTGAATAATTACGTGACATTCCACAGAGAGACCGAGATGGTGGAAGGAGTTCACTAAAATAATTAACAGAGAAAATAAAAAACAGTCAAAGAACACAGGAAAGCTTCGACTGAGTGTTTGAAAGCTTAATGCTGTTATAATCTTAAGACGTTCAGGATACGGTGCTGCTTAATATGCTGCTTGTCAAAATAAAGAAATCCAAAGAACAAGAAAAGGTTGAGCCTGTCAAGAAAGCTTTTTATAGCATCTGCATGAATAAATATTTCCCACGTTATTTTAGGGCTCTTGTATAATTGCAGGAAATCACCAATAATTATAGTCATGGTCAAATTCTGTATTTAATACATAAAAAGGGAATTAATTTTCATTTACAGTATGTAGTCATGTGTTTGGTCAACTCTTAGTGCTCAACTTGAAATATAACTCTCTCTTTCAAGGCAATCTTACCAGAAGACAACTTCTCCACATTGTATGTTTGTATTACATACAATGGAGTCACAGTGCTAACTCATATTCCCCCACATATCCCAGACAGCAGAACAGGACAACCGTTTGTAAATTTGACATTTGAAAGCATTCACTCAAATTCCGAAGGTTTTTCCCAAATCCTCACAGACGCTTCTGGGTGATCAGAGTAAAAAACAATCACGTGTGGTGCTGAAAAAAGATAATCTTACTCTGTTTCTTGGGGATGACAATTTATTCACCACAAAAACCAAAAATGGCGACGGGGAAGCTGACGAGACCTGACTCTGCCATCTAGAAATGACAAGTCTGGTTATAACTAACACTTTGCTCGAAAGTAACAGAGCTTTGAAAGCTTTTTCTTTTCAGATCAAAGACCAGAGCACTGCATCTGAGACCCCTTCACTCTGCAGCCCAGCAATATCAGCCGGGCAAACAAACCGTCTGTAAACGCATCATGTCAATTGGAATCTGTCGTGGCAGTCATAAGCATGTTGTAATTTAGACTTCATTTCACTTTTACAATTCAATCACTGCTTTTGTTTGGCAAAAAATTTGTATGTTATTATCGCCAACCATATCTAAGCTAAAACCTGCCAAGGTTGTGTGAATACATATAAAACTATTACTTTAGTTGTGGCACAAAAATAACAGGGCAGTGTCTTAAGAGGGCAGTGCCTTTCTGCACAAACAGAGCTAAGGATTCCAGAGAGTCTGTCAGTGGCAGATGGTAGGAAATGAGAACGTTCTGAGTGATGCAGTAAATCTTCTCCAATAAAGTCAATGGTGCTTAGAAGGGGAATGAAGGACAAGAGGAAATAGCCTTCAGGATTAGGCAGCTGTGGGGTTTGAGGAAAACATTACTGGGGAGGTTAACAGTAGAGGTAGCACACCTGATTTGACCAATTTTATTGAATAGCAATTCTTTTCCAAGTCCACATTGTTGTTTGACAGTCTATCCACAGTTTGTCCAGAGCACACATAATCAGTGAAAGTTGAGCCCCAAAAGCAAATATACATAATCTGATACATGTCTTCACAGCTCTCATCAGGACTCTTTCAGGTTGGAAGTAAGTAGGTTTGCTAAAAGGACACTCCTACGATTGCAGAACAGTGAAGTAGTCCAAAGAAGGACCTCTCAGCCAACACCAGGAGTTTTATAATGTCCTCTGTGGCTCTAAAGGAGCTTTGTAAATTCTGAGACAAGTACTCAAGTGAGTTCTCTCCAGTAATCTCAGTTTGGGACTGAATTACCTAGTGGGCCATCCAGCTTTTGTGACTACCAGTGTCATTAAACCTTTTATGGTTATACTGAGGTTCTCAAAGCACTTGCTTAAGGATAGAGAAAGATAGCGGCGTCGTTTAATAGAGAAAAACAAATCTGTGATCTTTCCCTGATGTGCTATTTCTTTGCCTAAATGCAACCATACACATATTCACTGTGCCATAGGGGCCTGATTTCATGAGATCCTCTTATGAGTTGTATCAGATAGATTACGTCGAGGTATTGCAGCGTCAGCGTTTGCATCTGAACATGCAGCCTGCAGTAGGGTTAAGGTGTGCGTATGGTTGGGCTAAGGCAACTTCATAACTTGGCTAAGGTTAGGGAAACACAATGGTTACAGTGAATTACATGCAACATCATTTTATCCATTTTTTGTACAAGTAGGATGTATAAAGAAAGAAATCTGGTTTAAAATACCAAATTCATGCTACGTATCAGAAGAACAGAGGTATACAAAGTAGGAACGTACACATAAAAAAACCCTCAGCCCGCCTACTCATCCGCCTCCATATCGACCTACACACATTCATACAATCTCTGGCCCTCGGTTTTGGATGTAGTCATCTACTTCTGCTCTGTTTCATTTTTTCACTTCACTGTGGTTTTGCTGCTGTCTAAAAAAGTACTTACCACATTTTTGTTAATGATGCACTGAAGCGACCTTAACTCACCATGAGCACCGGTACAACCTACAACCAGAATTTACCCCTCAAGGTTGAACTCAGTATTTATTTTTATGATCCAGCCAGTAACGTCTTAAGGACAGAGGTCCATTTTCTGTACATTATGAATAAGTGATGCATGTGGAGTGTTGCCATGTTGTACTGCAGGGTTAAACCTCCTGTGTGCTGTCTGCCAAATACAGCCAGAGTATGGATCACCTCCAGTTTTTCTTAAATCTCTCTCTCTGAGCAATCCGCCTTTTCTCTCATAATCTGTTTTGTGCTCTACTCTATCCCTCTATTCCACCTTTCTCTCTTCCTCTGTTTGCTTTTCCTCAATCCCTTGGTTATTCTCTTGTTCTCTTGCTCCCTTTGTGCTGTCTCTTTCTCTCTAATCACTGTTTCACACACATTGTTTTTCTTTCCATCTTTTGCCTCTCGGCCTCTCTGCATCTCTTAATCCCTCTTTCAATCTGTGTGTTTTCCTGCCTTTCGCTCTTGCTTCTGTGAAATTTTCTGCCTTTGTCCCTCTTTTTTTGTCTCACTCAAGTTGTGTTTCTCCCACAGCTGGAGTGTGATAACTTCATCACAGTCATACAGAAATTAAACGACACTTTCCTAGTATGTGGGACAAATGCTGGAAGCCCCAGGTGCTGGATGCTGGTAAGAGTTTCTTCAGATAAAAATCTTGAAAATACTGTTTAGATATTGTTCTGCGGGCACTTTATACTGTTTCCTGCTCTGGCTGCTTCACCTAGCTGAATAATCTCAGTGTGAATTAGCATTAGTTCATTTATTTTTTCAAATGATGAGATGAGTGCTAAAAGCTATTTATTCCCCTTAAGTATGTGTTCACTCAATAATAATAATATTTTCTGAAATAACACAGCTTTTGGGAGAGAAAAATGTAAGGTGTCATAATGTAATAATGTGGGCCACGGGCTGGGAATAAACTGGATTTAGAGTTCTGCACTTCCTCCAGACTCAAATGTCTCCTCCCTCCCTGTCCAGGTTAATGACACCGTGCTGACTGATGTCCAGGGCAGCGGGCAGATAGCGTCAGCCTCTGAGATCTCACCGCCCTACCCTTCCCAGAAGTCCATTAGCTTGCCTGCAGGTAACAAATACAAGAGGAAAAGTACTAGGTTTCATTTTCTAGGAGGAAAAAGAAACATACACACTATTCTAATATTAGCAAGAAAAGACATGTTTGCTCATTAATCATATAGTTAGCATCTGGAGATATTATAAAGCATCAAGGTTCTCCTTTTAAGTCATTTTTGTACATAATCCAAACGTTATGCTTGAATATCAATTGAACTGGACAAACAGTAGCTGCCTTGTGCCAAACCACAAGGAAGGTCTCCGACTGTGATGGCTCCACTTAAATGAATTGAATTTGTAACAAAATATGATATAAGGCACAGAAACACTCAAATTAGTCACAATTTCAATAATCTGCATTTTGTCGAAGATGTCACTTTTTTAGATGCATCTTATTTTGGAACAAAGGGTTAATATAAAGGGCTGAAGGTAGTTCAGCCCTTTATATTAACTCATTTGCTTTGGGAGCAGCAGAGAGACACTTCCCAGGCTCCCAGGAGCGATCCACTCTCATTATCACTCCTGTTCATAACATGCAAATGAGTAAATGCTTTTATCCAAAGTACCTGGCAATATTTTTAAAGAGCCAATCCTCTACAAGATAGATGTGTTAGCAGATTTTAAGACATCACGTAGTACTTTGCAGAGAGAACATATACTCTGCCTCAAGCAAGTGCTACTGTAAAATGAAAACTGTTTCTTCTCCTTTAATTTGAGTAAATGATGAATTTGTGTTGTAAATTTGTATGCCGAGTCATTCTTCAAAGAATTAAACTCAGGACATTCATTTCTGAGTTACAAACACACAGTGTGTGTGAGGATCAATTTTTACAATAAAAGGAGCCTCACTTAAGTGAAGGCTGTAGAGTGCGTAATCCAATTCACTACACGATTTAATCAAAGTCCTTATCGGTCTTAAAGCTTTGCACAAGCATGTTTAATACACGTTTTATACAACATTAAGGTCTTTATGACCTGAGGACAGTCAGAGAGTTGTAATGATTTCTATTCCAGTCAGATCGTACATGCAATTTGTCAACTGTAACATCACCAGGGGATCACGCCACCCTGGGTGCCAAACATGTAAGAGTCAGCCATCTGTCATTGTGCATTCACGTGGAAAAAAAATACTTGGAAAATGTTGCTAAATTGAGCTTTTCTACAACTGACTGCATAAAGAGTTCAAGGATTTTTTACAAGACTCCTAATAAAATGAACCTAATAAAATAAAAAAGTCTTGGTGCTTTTGATCAGACAGGTTCTTTAAAATAAGAGCCTGCATCTACTGCATGTTTATGCCCTGCCCTGTTTTTTTTTTTTTTTTTAACTTTCATAACTCTCCCAGTACTGAGTTACATACATATACATGCACTGGAACCTCCACAGACCACTGACTGTCTGGTATGTTACGCAAATCCTTGTCTCCACTGATATTTGTTCTTTTCCAAGCCATTTATTATGTTGCTTCAGTGCCTTGCTCCCCTGCACAGGGGAATGGAACTCTTAATCGTGTGCTTATCGAGCAGTGCAGGGTCACATTAAGTAAATAGAGACGTTTCAAATTAAACCGACCTTTCAGTCGTCACAGAGCATGATTAGCAATGGACAAATAGTCTGTTAGACAATCTCGTGCTGATGGATTGCTGGTAGAGCCACTCAGAAATTAGTGAGGGGTTAGTTCGCGCTGCGGGATGCTCCTCCAGATGGGGATCGATTGTTGAGGCAACGAGCCGAACCTCCGCTTGAGTTGAGCAGCATTCTAATAACGATCAGGCCTAATTAAGATGTTGCTGCCACGATTTCAAATGCTTCCCTCTCTGCGTTGCTATGGAGAAAGAGCTCTAAGTGGGGTTTTAAGAACACAGTGATTCGTGGCTGCTCATTGGTGCAGTCAGCTAGTCTGCCTTGATGTCTTCTTTGCTCTTGGGAGTCTTTTTCCTCCAGTGTTTTTTTTTTTTTATTCTGTCTCTGGCCTCCTGAGTCTCTTTTTTTTCCTGTCTTCACTCTCCTTCTCCGTGTTTAATGTTTTCTCTGTCTGTCTTTCTCTCCTCCAGCTTCATTCAAACCCCATCTGTGCTGCTCCAATCTTTCTTTCTCTTCCTCTGAACCTTGTACCCATCCATCAAACTCGCGCCTGCCTACTCTTTTTTTTTTACTCACTGTTCACCCTCTCTTCTGCTTTCTGTATTTTTTCCCTTTGCTGTCTCAGATGGGAGTCTGTACTCTGCCATGTCGTCGGTGGGAAGTCACGCCGGCTCGATCCGGCGTACGTTTGGCTCCCAGAAACTCCTGAAGACAGAGAACATTTGGCTGCTGAGTGAGTAGGAGGAGCGGAGTCATGCAGAAACCGTAAAGGGTTAGACTAATGAACATGGAGATGGTGGGTGGTACACTCTGTAAATGATCTACTATCATTCCCATGGGAAAGAAGAACATGTAGGTGTATTCACTGTCCCTGTTTTTATGGTTGGGGTCAACAGTAATACTGAGATCAGCCATTTAGTCTTTATCACAATATCCTGTTACGTACAGTTTAGTAATTCTTTTAATGAGGTGATGTCATCATGAGGTAAGACGATAACGATCTCAGTGGACATGCTTATTATATGCTTATTATTATATATTATTATATTATTATATACTTATTATATGCTTTAATCTTATTACCAGATCCACAGTTTGCTGGTGCAGCCATAATCCCATCTAAGGAGAAGTTTACAGAGGAGATCTACTTCTTCTTCAGCGAGATCAACAAGACAGCCAGAGTGGACGAGGAGCCGTACAGGGCTCGCATAGGTCGAATCTGCACGGTAAAAGTCCCATTTGATGTTCCTGTCTTTGAGGAAACGCAGCTGAATCCAGCTCTGTCTACTCTTAACCTTCCTTTTGTCACGCTGATCATATCTGAGTTGTGAGCAGCACAATCAAAGAGTGCTTTGTCCTTCTCAGATGGTTTCATTTGAACAATAGTACCCTGGAGATATGCGTAAAAATGTGGTGCATCAAAAAATAACCTCTAGGTTTAAGTGAATTGCAGTTGAAGGATTGAACGCTTCAAAGTTAAAATAAATCCTAAAACCTCCGGAGTCAAAATGTATGGTGATACAGTGCTACTGTCAGTATCAGGTTCTTCCAATCAGCTGTCAAATATAAAGCAGCCACCAAAGTGTGTGACCAATTACCTACCTCCTGAATCAATTTTGAGTTTCTTGAATGAATTAGCTTGTTAAAAACAGCACTTTATTAAACCACTGCGTCTGGTTTCCAACTATGTCCACTGTCACACTGCACAGGGATTATATAACTATAACTAACCTAAACTAGCTTATTCCACCTGCTCACAGTCTTTGTTGTAAGCTAAGCTGCAAAAATCTTGTGCCAGTGTCTTCACTGAAACCTCAGAGGCCACAAAAAAGCAGGTGAGGATAGATTAGTCTTGTCTATAGTATATCTTTGTTGTCATGTACTGTATGCTGCCTTCAGGTGGATGAAGGGGGCATTAAATCCCTTTTGGAGCACTCGTGGACCACCTTCATGAAGGCCCGGGTGATGTGTGGTGCAGGCAACACTCAGCAGCAGTACAACAACATGAAGCAGGCTGTGGTGCTCACTGCCCAGGACAAGCGGGGGGTCATGTACGGCCTGTTTTCCAACGCATGGTGAGCTGAAACACCTGTATATGATAACTCCACGCTGTAATTGGCTGAAAACTAAAGAATAAAAGAAAAACTGACACTCATCCACCCACACAGCAGTGCACGCTACATACCAGCAGCACCTCCTGACACATACACAGACACGCACACAAAAGTTTCTCATATGAGACTTTGTAAGATATTTTCTTTCAAAGTCAGTGTAAGTTTATATTTTATTTAACTCTAACAGTGGTTTTCTGTCATAATAGGAATCCACCAAATAATTGTTCACAAAGTTTGCAAGACATCAGCTGTCACACATCTGTTAATACAAATACAGAACAGATTGTTGTGCAGGAGGATGTTGCCAAAATGACAATGCATTTGTTTCCAATAGTTAGTAAATACAGTTTGCTTTTTATTCTGTCAAATGTGTCATTTGTTATATTTTGCCCCTTTTAATTAGAAAACACAAGTGACAAGATCAGGTGCTGCATAAAACATATGCTGTTTGGTTTTTAGCTGCATGAAAAATCCAATTATTATCCAGTTATGGATGCAGTTACTCCTGTCTCTGCCTTTGTTTAGGGGAAGAACAGTGATCTGTGCCTACTCCATTGAAGATATTGACCACGCCTTCAGCCATTCTAAACTAAAGGGCTACAGCAGTTCATTCATAGGCAGTCGTCCTGGCATGGTAAGATAAACCAACAAGATTTTCTCTCTTTTTCCATCAAAACAATCGGAAAATAAAAACATCACTGAGAAAAAAACATGAAATTGAATGAGTCAGTCTTTATTTCAAAGGCAAAAAGATTGAAGTGCTATTTTTGGAAGGCGTGCATTCATATTGAAGAAGCAATTTTGAAGTCTTTGTCCAAGGACATTTGGTTTATTCAAGTCCCCAGCCCTGGTCAGATCTGATTACATCACATCTCCTCCCACAGTGTGTTCGCAAAAACGCATCAGGGGGAGTTCAGAACGACATCAAAAACCTGGGGGTGATCAGATACCACCCAGAAATTGAAGATGTGATCCGGCCAGTCGGTGTGGCTCCACTTGACCTCCCTATGGATGACCAGATCACTCACGCTGTGGCGGACATTGTCCTGGCGGTCAACGATGAGCATTACAGCGTCCTGTACCTTGGAACAGGTGTGTGTGCACACATGTACAGCATGCGGGTGTGTTGCTTCTTGTGTTGTGATGTTAGCAATTAAGTTGTTGAATAAAATGTCACAACAGAAACAAATGCATAATGGCTAAAACTGGCAAAATTAAAATGAAAGCAGGTGGAAAATCTTATTCTGATTTGCAGTGGACATTTGCACTTATACATCAGGCTCTGACAGATCAGCCACACAATGCAACAATGTGCGACAGAAAAGGATTAAAAAAACAAATCATGAAGCTGCGATTCTAACTACCACTCTTATTCACTGCAAAAGATAACATGTAGAGGTGACAGATATGCTTCAACTCCTGATTTAAACATTTTTTAGTAGCGAGTGAGGAAACTGACACAAGGTCAAAATATACTATGCTCAAAATCTATTCAAACGATTTCCAGCCTTCACAAGACTTTCTGCTTGATCCAAGCCGCAATACTGAGGCGCTGCTATTGCCCATAGCAGTTTCTCCAAAAATTGCCTTGCGCCTCAGGGAGATCACTATGGCAACCATCACAAGTCATATGTTCGTGTGTGTATGAATGTCTCACCAATCTGAAGTTCAGAATGAGCGAGTGTCATCTTTCCCAGAGCACGATTATGTTGTCGCTGTGGTGGATATGTGCGTGTCATTCATCAGGCACTTCTGGGTTGGATCTATTTTTAGCACATAAAAACAGTGTAGTGTTATAAACACACAGGATGGTGGCCTCTCACTGTGGGCTTTTAACTGTGTCAGTGACAGGAAGCAGGGGATGGAGAGTTATGAACAGCCACAGATGTCTGTGCTGGCCTAAAAAGAAACTGGAGCAGTTTGAGGCCAAAGGAACAGGTTGTACTGGAGATGTGTGTATTCCTTACTGACTGAATGTTTCCTGGTTTTAAAGAACAGGCAATGACACGTGAAAGATCATGTTCCAGTTGTGTCTTGGACAGAATACTGTTTTGATTTCACAGGCTTGTAACACAGCAAGTTCATCCATTTGCATAATTGATTCCAAGAAAGTAAAAATCCAGTCCTTAGTGAGTGGAGCACACAGGCAGACAACTTGTGTTGATGGATAGTAGCATTAAATCCAATAAGAGGTATAGAAGTTGCCAGACAGTGTCCACCTTGAGGCCAGATATAGCGAAATTGAAGGAGATGCATCTTGAGCAGCCCTAGGACATTAGTCTTCCATTCCAATAAATACCCTTCACAAAGATGAACTTGGAGGCACAAACCACACAGTTAATCTTTGTGCAATAAAAAGGAATGACTGATGCTACTGTGGTAGCACTGAAGAGTAAATATCACTCTGAGTGCTCAAACAACAAGTATCTATGAAGGGGATGAGCTCACCCTCAGCAGGACTTAAACTAGTTAAAGCCTGCATTCATAGGTAATCTTTTTAGTGTGCTTGAAATTAACAAGCCTCAGTATAATGTTACATGCACAAGTGCAAATGTTTATCCAGATATCCAGAACTTTTATTCAAACATCCTGTTGCAGCTCCTTGGGTTTAATTTTTAGGTCATGCTGCTTATGCTGCTCATGTTTAAGTGAAGAAATATGGAAATTCTAGCCGTTAGACAAATAAATTATGAGTTGAAACATGATAGACACAAATCTTCCACTGATTTTGTATTGCACTTATAAATAAAAGATGTAAATAGGTGCAACAGAACCATATATAATTTATTATTTCTCACAGTTTTCTTCCTTATCAAAACCATGCTGTGTTCCCCACAAGTGAACTCAACTCCACAGTAACTCAATATTTAACATGTTCAACCCTTTAAGAGTAATTAGTAATTACAGAATTATTAAATTTCACTGATCAAGTGGTACTCTGTGGGACTCTTGTCTTGGATTAAACATGTCATTTGCATGCAAAAGTCCACCTACCGCCATGTCTCCAAATGTGCATCTTCTTTGCAGATGCTCAGATGTTTGGCCACTCAATACTTAAGAGCTCAAGTACAGTGACTAGACTGTGGGTGACATGCTCAAGGACATCTTAATGGTGGCTGTGTTGAAAGTACAGAACATTACTCATCTAACTTCCTCTCATCTAAAATTCCCTCCCACAGAGGCACATCTTGTTTATTCTAGTCACAGTTATCTGGCAAAGTGATGTACTAGAGGCTAAAGGAACGCACTTTAAATTGTTGACCTAGAACACACTGACAGGGCAGTGCCATGCAATTTATGGAGTCCTAATTAGCTAAATAGCTTACTATATTCTCTGAGTTTTAAACCTATCTAACTAGTCTCAATGGGACTTCCACTGTGAGATATGCTGACAGAACGCTGCAAGATTTGACAAAGTAAGTTTCTCTGTCTTTTGATCACCAGCCAGCAAATAATTCAGGAGAATTCGTGCATATAATAACCAGCTACTTCAGTTTTTGTTATCTTGAAGACATGGACAGGGATTTTGACTGCAAGTAGGTATGAAATGCAGCAATCTCAATGAAGTTTGAGAAAAAAAACTATAAATGCGTTTCGTCAGTGAGTATTGTAGAGTTTTGTATACAGAACTTATACTAAGCAAGATTCCTGTGAGTCTAGTGCATGTGCAAGGATGTACTGAGACAGAGTGGTGGTATATGCTAATGTTAGGATTTTAAAATGCTAACAATGACAATATTAGGCTAATATTTGCTAATTAGCAGTAGATAATGTATAACTTATGTTGGCCTCTGTCCTGGTGCTAGAGTAAAGGTCAAAGGGTCACCAAACCAAGACATACAGAATATCTCCACCATGATCAGCAAACAGGGTGCGGTTTCCGTGAGAAGGTTCCTTCAAGCAGAGAGTTACTTTCTTGGAATCAATTATGCAAATTAGGCGATGATGTCATTTAGTGACTTTTAGGACCGCCAATAGCGATTTTCCTTACTGAGGAGTTTGCAACACTGGACCAGGGATGGGAACATGTGCCTTTGACTGTGGTTTCCAACCTTTTTCCTGAGAGACCCCTATTTTACCAGTGACAACCCCCACCTTCTCTCCTCCCGGACAAAAAATAAAGGAAAAATAAAATAGGCCTAGTACTTTTTAATTGTTTCGATCTTTCATTTTCAATTCATAACAGTAACAATACAGAACAATTAATGGCCAGTCAGAACAGTCAGAATAATGTGCATAACAGTATTTATTACTTTCCTCAACAGATTATTTGCTGTGAAGACTGCAGTCTTTCCTATGTTTCTATGAACTACTGACACATGAACTTGTTCCCTTTCATACATAGGCTACAAACAGGATGGCATTTAACGTGAACTTTGGGCTTGATTTTGATGACAGCCGAACGAAAGTCATTGTGCACGTCAAGCTTGTTGCGTGTCTTTGTTCTTTGTTTTCTTTTGATGGTGACTAGGGCACCGAACACAGTGTCTGATAGGTATGCTTTTGCAAAAGGCAGGATGAATCTCAAGTCTTGGAGCGACGTGGAATATAAGATATTCAATGTAAAATATTTCCCATCCCTCCTCTTTTGTGAGAAATTGGTCTTTTGCGACATGTTAATTCACATCTGACAACCGAGATTTCATCTCCTCCTGAAGCTGATCCAATCAGTCAGGAAAAAAATGAAAGATAAATATTGTGTGCTTGTCATTTCCCATATCGTGATATTATTGTTATAAAGAAATAATACAAACTTCTAAAATTAAAGTTTTTTGTCTACACAAACACACATAAATGAAATGCCAAAACACTTTAAATTTGCCCCCATTAAAATTGTAAAGTCCTCGTGACCCACTGTGAAGCTTTGGTGACCCCTTGTGGGGGTCAGGACCCCCAGGTTGGGAATCAGTGCTCTAAAACACACTGAAAAGACTAATGGTAATGGCTAATTAAAATGTATAGATGCTCTGATTCTGCTTCAGTAGCCTGTATTCTTGTACAAGAAGAAAAGGCAGAAGTTGACCCACAAACGAGTCATCCATTACCTTTTAGACATGCACAGCTGGTCAAAGTGGAAAGTGCCTGGTATAATCAACAGTGCAGGACACATTGCAGAAAATCTACCGTCAGCAACTTCAGTTCAATAAAGACATCTGACTGTGAGCATGTTGTGTCAGGGCTCTAAAGAGTTGCTCAGGAAAACAGCAGCAAAGGAGGCATGAAAGGTTGTAGGCCTTAGAGAGCCACAGGAGAAACTGAAGCGTTAAGTGTATGAGGCTGGGAACTGTTGGAAATGGAACAAACAAACGGGCAGCAGTGAAACATATAGTTCCCTTCAGTAACTCGCCAGACTGACCAGAAGAAAGCTAGACTGAAGAAAAGCTGCTTGGACCATTTCAGTCATGGAGGCAATAAAGCAGAAAGCTTCCCTCAGGGATGGAAGAAATGTTAAAGACATACACTTGTTTCAAGTTGACTCAAGTTGAGTTATTTTCTTTTCACGCTGTGTGACATTCGAGGTGGCAGCAGCTTAAAAGGTTAGAGAGGCAGAACCGGGGTGGTGCCCAACAGGGATAAATATGAGTTGGGTAAGTGAATGACTGTAATTCAGTGTTAATGTGAAGAGGTTGCACCTTAGAGAAAAGGGAAACAGCTTGTTATCAGAATGAGGCAACACTGAATCTGAAGTCCAACTGGAAATGTGTATATTGACTGACAGCATTCTGTCTAACACACACTTTAGAGAAAGGATGGATGGATGTTTTCATCTCATTGCACTTACAATGCCTTAAAATGTAAAGGCGTGGAAGGGAATGTGTTTTATCTTTTAAAGAATATGTGTGCTCAGCAAACACTCCCCAGATAAATAGAACAACAAACAGATTTATTCTGCAGCAGCTGTACAGTATGAGTTCAGCACCGTCACCTTTTCGTCGCCTCAGAGCACATTGCTGCTGTCTTTGTGTTGATACACCGTTTCTAAGTGACAGCAAGAACCTGCCAGCCTCACCACATATGAGAAAGCACCTCACAGAGGGAACATTCAGGAAATGGAGATGTGAGATTAAGATATCACTGCAATCACATTTTCACAGTGGGGGGAGGTAAATAATCGTAGATGTGACAAAAGGGAAAACAAATCTGAATGTCTTTCTGCACAGAGCCTTTGTCATTATTTGGAACGCAACGACACAAATCCCAGTTAGAAAATCTCAGGTCTTGGTAGAAGAAGATTCTCACTGACACTCAGTCCAATGAAATTGTCCCAAGAGGTGTATGCAAAAGGTGCTTCACTTCCTGTGGCTCACTGCTACAGTAATGACCCCTCCATTTCAAAACACTGCTGCATGCAAGACAACATGATGTACTGTGCAGCTTAGAAAAGGTTACATCATATTTCAGCACATTTATGAAACTCCTAACAGGAAACACTAATTTTACATTTAGACGAAAACATAGTCAGAGCAAACAGTCCCACGGACTTGGTGCTGTGACCAAACATCCATCTTACCTTGTTACACTTCTGTATCAGGCTCAGAAACAGAAGAGTTGGCAAACTGTGACTGTTGCAGACTGGTCTGTTGGCCACTTGTTTCGAGTTAGGCAAATTCCAGTGAGCAGGTCTACACTGCTGTTTAACAGAGCAGAGGAGTTGTTCTGCTTCCAGAAAAAATAAAGGACTGTAAAGATTTTAAGTTTGACATATAACCCTAATTTAACTCCACTTTGAGTCTCGTCTGGATAGTGTAATGATACCATGGCTGATATGTGGTTGGATTAATCTACAGTGGGGCCCAGGAAACCCTCTTAACCTCCTGTTCCACTGTTTGAATTAAAGGGTTGCTAGAGCTCTTATGACTTATTCATGCACATCATGTGGGAGGCAAGGTAAGAAGGAGAAGGATTCCTGCGTTTACAGCTTGCAAACACTGGGTTCATTGTCAGACTGTCAGTCTTCTCATTGTACTGCTTCTCACTCGCTACTGAATATTTCAGTGATCTAAATTACTAAACCGTAATAAGGGTTAAAGAGGAGGCGCTTGTGGGACTTTCCTGCCTTTTACTGCCGAGTCAGATATACTGTTTCGAAAGAAGAAAAACTGAAGCACACTGACAAATTTGCTGCTTTTAATGATACAAACTAGAACTTGGGAGAGTTGGGATACAGTACATCTGTATCCAAACTGTAATAATAAAGAACCTATAAACCAGATTTTGATACAGACCCCAAAACAGTGCGAACCACCCTGAGGCCTTTGTGTACATTTTAATCACAGTTTTGAAAAACTAGCACAAACCTGCTGACACGCAGAAGGCTGGGAATTTTCAGTGCCCCTGAAGACTTAGGTCAAAGAGCACTCCCCTGCTTTCCCAGTTGTTGAAAATAGATTTCATACTATGGGAATACGGTCAGTGGTTACAAATGAGTCAGCTTAGTTTCTGTGAAAATTCTCCATATGTTTGCTACGTGTGTATGACACACTCTGCTGTTGCTGTGGAAGAAAATCAAGGCTGTAATAAAAATAGGACATTTAAAGTTTGTAATTGATCTAAAACTGACCTAGATTGCTACTTGATTTACTCTGCTGAAAGTGTTATACATAGTTCAACTTCTTTACGTCTCCCTACCAGGCAGTAACAAACATCCTTGATTGTATTATTGCAGCCAGTACTGTGGTTTTTGCTCTATGCACTGAGGTTAAAAAAGCACATTTACACATTTTCTCTCTCCATTTTCTTGTTTTGCCTTTAGCTTTCCAACCTCCCTTAAGAGTGAAAACTGTCCAAGTCAAATCCACATATTTATAAAACACTATTGGCAGCACAACAAGGGAACTGCATCTCAGGAAAAAGAGGGATTACTATAATACACAAGTTCTGATATTTGACACCAAGACTGTGTGCATCATTTTGTGTACTGTATGTGTGCACTTTCCTTTCAGGTGAGTTTAGAAGGCTGCCAACCAGTGATCCATGGTCTCACTCACTTATTTACATCGTCTTCTCTTTCTTTATTTCTGCAGAACAAGGCAAAGTTCTCAAAGTTCTTCACACCCCTGAGGGGGTCTTCATCATATCCCAGTACTCTCTGTTTCACAATGAGGGTCCTGTTCTAAGCATGGCCATCGATTCCCAAAAGGTATCAAGAAAAGAAACTGTGGTAGAAAGAGATTTCACCTACGTTCTTGATTTCACTATAAATAATATGGAATTTGTTTCCATAGATTATTCTGCATTTAGTTCATCAGGCTGATTTCAGTTATTCTAATATTGAGTCACACACTATTGTGCATCTTTTCCTCTTTAGGGACACCTGTATGTTGGTACAGCGATGGAGGTCCAGCGTCTGCCGCTGGCTGACTGCGGTCGCTATGGCAACACATGCAGGGAATGCATCCTTTCTCGGGATCCGTATTGTGGTTGGGACAAGGCCAGGAGGAAGTGTATTGCCATCCCGCCTGGATACAACGTCTCGACCGGGTACGACTAGATGAGATGTCACTGCTGCAGAGCCACTGGCTGTTTTTACACGAGTTGACAAGATGGGGAGACAGTACTTATTAAGAAATGCAGAAATTCAGTGTCAGTACGGTCAAATCTTAAGCATAAATCTGCAGTTAAAGTAATCACGCCTTGTGTTCTGACTGATTGTTGGCCCGGGGTGATGAAAATTATCTCTAAAGAAACTGCAGTTCAAAGAAAAGCATGGTGATAGCAAGATGCATGGAGCTAATATCAGCAACTCTGACTGCATCTTTTCTCAGTTAGTAAATTGCACTAGCTCTAATTTTAAGAAAGAATATGAAAATTAATCGTGCTGTAATAAGCTTATGACTCATTTTCTCACCCTGACATTGTTGAATTATTTGTCTCTGCATGTTTTAATTTGTGAGTAACAGTGGGTTGATGTGGAGGCTCATAAGCCATTTGTGAGACTGCTATTTAACACTGCTAATTTGTCCTCTCTATTATTTTCCAACAGGGCACTCATTCAGAATCTGGACAATTCAAACTCCTCGGTTTGTGGGGAAGCTGCTGGTGAGCCTTTATCTCTCTCTCCCACTCTCTCTGTATCTTAATTAAACCAGAATAGGAACCTTTCTGAGCAGCAACAGTAAAAAAAGATGATTATCACATAATTGAGCAGAGTCCAACAACCCGCAGGGAGATTTTTTATTTTTTATGTCACAGCTTGCCCTGTTTCAAAACTCAGAACCCAGTTATAACCTCAACTGATCATGACAATTACTCCTCTCTGAAGGGACGGCTATCTGCTTAAGTGATCTGATTTTAACATTAATTTCTGCTTGTGTCAGCAGCGCCACTTATCCTACCAATGGAAACAAGTAGCAAGTATTGGTTCATTTTCCCAAGAATATACAATGATACTCAGAGGCGATGAGAAGCACTGTATTTTAATCTTTTGACTAATATCTCAGAGCAAAGGAATACTAGGCCAGCAATTATACAAAACTCTGTAGCATTTCATACTAAGCTGTTCATGAAAACAGTACATATTAATCACCAAATAAAGCCAAAGACAAATGATGCCTCCATAGTTGCTGCTTCAATGCCGTCGACACTTTCTAGTCTAACAATGCATGTGTGCCGTTTACAGTGATATTATTCTACGTGTTCGTAAGTCACAAGTAGACAAAAGCAGCTGATCAGTACTGTAATGGCACTGCTTGATGAATAAGAAGCAGATGCACTCTTAATGTAAGCGTAAGGCTGAAGGTCCTAAACGTGCACTGTACCATTAATGATCCATTCAAGATGTGGAAATGTGGAGAAGCATTGATCTTGTATGATAGTGTAGCTCATTAGCCTTTGTAGATATTATACAGGAGTGCAAGATTCTGCATGTACATTTGCACATCTTTTTTCCCCTTTAGGCTTTTATGTGAGGTTCTAATTTAACTCAGCACTGAACAGGGAGCTGTGAGACTGAAGTTTAGTCGTTCTAGTTGAGAATCATACTCATTCAGTTCAGTTCATGGCTGAACCACCAGCAGGAGTGGAATGAGGAACAGGACATAACTAAGTTGCACGTCATGCACGTCAACCTTACAAGAAGTCTGTTGTTTCATTGGCTCCCCAAAACAGAAAACAACATGCAATCAGTCTGTTTACTGTAATGTTTTACGGGCCCAAAGCTTGGATTGCATAGTTTCTAGCGCAATTACATTTTTTTATGGCCTCAGAGTGGTAATTTTCAAGACGACTATCTAAAATGCATTGTGGATGATGTGATCGGTCTTCAGTGATTAAATTTGGTATGAAACAATTTCTGTCCCTACAGCTCTGAAGCAGCGTCGAACTTCCCCCAAAGAAGTGATGGTGCAGTCGAACACCACCGTCTTTCTCCCTTGCCCTGTGCACTCCTTCCATGCCACCTACCGCTGGGAGAAGGATAACTGTGTCAAGAAATACCCCTGCATCTTCTCTGGGGATTTCTGTGTCCTGGGGCCGGTTGTTGACACACCCCTCAAGGAAGGCATCTTCCGCTGCATGGCCACTGAAGATGGTTTTAAGGTGGAGGTTATCTCTTTCAGGCTGGTAAATGACGGCAGGCTCCTGGCTGCCTCCCTGGCCTCTACCTTGGGGCCGTCACTCCTGCTTGCTGTGGCTACGCTGTGGCTCCATTAACTGCAGCTAATGCTAACGCTAACCCCTCATCCTTACTGGTTCCTAATAACAGGAACGGCAGTGTTAGGAGGTTAGGTTCGCAGAGCATTGAAGGGCATGGTTGGGTTGTACTGTGCCAGTTAACCCTTTTACATATTGATTTTTAGAGAGTCCATAACAATATCAGCGAATTACACATTCAGTTTTGTATTTTTTACGTAAAGCAAGATGTGTAGAAATGCTCTAATCTAAAATCTTATTTTATTCAAACTAAAGTGACTAGGAGTTACTGTCCATGAATTGACATGCCTTGCGAGTTCAGACTTAATTCAACCATAATCAGGTGCTTTGCGAACCTTTCCTTTCTGAGTCAAAAAGATAAACATATCCTATGAGTTGGGCTAAAAGTAACACCAATACCAGGCCAATACTTTCTACCATTTCTTTACCTATTTTGAAATTAACTTGATTGTGCTTCTTTGTGAATATTTAAACCTTTATTACTGCTCCCACTGTACATTATCATTCACCCTATCAAACTTTATTGGTGTAGCTCATTAGTACTTAGAAAAATGTCTGGTATTGAAATTTTAAAAGCCTTAACACTTCTGGGACATAAACTCCTAAGCACAATTTTGCAGTCGAGGCAGAATACTGCAGACTCCGTTGGCGCTATAATTAGCACGGCTGAGTCTTACAACATCGTCGGGAGGAAGTGTCAGCTTTTTGGCAGGAAGTAGGTGGATGGGCAAGAGCTCATTCTTGAACATCACTGTGTCTCAGCACCTCCTCCTCAGACGAGGCAGTTTCTTGCATCTTTTTATCAGATGGTATCGAGCATCGTTATTACGCCTTGTTCACAGCTTTGTCCGTTGTTTTTTCTTTTTACATGCCATGTCTTTCCTCCGTCCCAGAGCATCAAAACAAAGCCCCCAGAATCTCTCAGCAGTAAAATAATTAAATCTTTCTCTTTAAAGCTACGTTAAAGCAAGATATGTCAAGCAGCTGTGATCCTTTAGCAAGTTCTGGGTAAGTTGGCAGCATGTCATGTGTAACTCAGTGATCAGTTTTTGGGAAACAGAATGGACAGCAACATCGAAGAGCCAATCTGCTACAAATGACATCCATTTTTTGTCGACCTGACAATGTGTAAAGATGTGAACAAGGTGTTGTGCTATACAGATTTTATTAAACACATACTTGCATCATGATAAGGGCAGATGAACCTAAATGGAGTCGCATAGTAGTATTGCATTTCATAGTTTGCCAGGAGGAAAAAAATAAGGCTTGTACTTAGATCAGTGAAGTATGTTCTGTATTTTATTGCTCTGCAGATTCGGTTTTCTACCATGGCTGCCTACGTATGTGACAATTTGTCTTGATGGTTTGGGTTTTTACGCCATAGTTAGAATGTGATATGTATGCATTGACTGCTTTGCCTGTTTGCCCAGGGCCATCAGTGCAAATAGAAAGGAAATGTTATGTTTGCATACATGTATATTTATGCTGTGAAACAAAAGGCTTGACAGATTCCAAAATGATGCTTCACTGATGTACAGCAGTAACCACAACCACCAGCGAGAACATTGGCTTTTCAGGTCCTTTAACCTGTCCTCAGGTCACACAAGATTTATCAAGAAGATATATTTAAAGCTGAATGTGAAAAGAAAGAGTTGTGAATGTAGCTGTAGTAACATGCCAAAAACTATGCCAAATTGCATGAATACTGATCAACTGACTGAAGAAGAAGCCTTGTGCTGTGATGAATTATGCAGCAGATTAGCTTGTTCTCCAGAGCTTTTAGAATAATCATTCAGTAATGTAACATAAATCTGCCCATGCCGAGCCTTCTGCAGTGGCAGAAATGTCATTAATAGCTAATTAGACAATGCAGTTAGTACGTCATGCACGGTATTAAAGAATTTATTTTACACCATCATGGATATGATTAGTGAGCATGTTCTCTGCTGTGAAAATCTCAATAGCGTTATGTTATCCTCTTGGCTCTCTTGGTTGTGTGTTGCTGCTCGGGGATCTGCTTGCTTTCTGCATTGCACTGACGCGGGCTACTGACTGTGCATAAAAAAAGACAAAAAAAAAAACAAAGCTATGTTGAGCCACCTCATCCACCCAACGCTTATTGTTTCCTCTTTTCATTTGCAAAATATCTGGCTCCTTAACTCGCATGGTGTTTGGTGCCAGAGAAGCCCTGAACGCGTGTACAACATTGGTCTTCCCCACAATCAAAGCTCACAAACACAAACCCTATCGCAGGTCTAACATGCATATTAATCATCTTTGTCTCACCACCAGGGTGAGAAATTAACACCAGCCACCAGCCAAGTGCTGGTAAACATTCAATAGAGGCTGTGAACAAACTCCATGCTGCCAGAGACTTTTGGCAGAAGCTAGTTTGACGTACATAGACATGCTCAGAGGCATTTTCCTGTATAACCTCCTTTAAAATGTAACTACTGCTAACTGTTTGTGTGTGACTGTGATTAGATTCATAAAGCTGTATTCTGAGGTCCTTCGAGAGCCCTATGCTATTCTGGACTAATTAGACCAAAAAAAAAAAAAAAGAAAAGAAAAAATGGGTATCATAAGCTTCTACACTTTGTCACACTACACTTTGAGACTCTTCACAAGAGAAACAGCATCACTGCATCATCATCATCATCTTGTCTAACTATGAAAAAAGTCAAGTGAGTGATGTTGGAAACTACTGATGAACAAACTTTTGTCAAAATAATATTCACACTACAGTTTGTAACTTTCATGGAATCAAGTCAAATATTCCATGGCGTCTCACACCTTTTTGTTTCGGCACGTGACGCCTATGGTTGGGCCTTGCTCTTAGAGGGGGAACATCTCTGTACTGCTGCCAGGCCGTTCTGTGAGTCTGTCACAGAACAGTTTGACAGCACCTCTGCACATTAACATACCTTATGAAGCATATATCTGCTTAAATAAAAACAGAAAAGGTTACATACCGTAGCTTTAATTATCTTGAATGAATAGCAGTCCAGCATTTCTGACATCCGAGTAAACTTAACCATTTGTACAAACAATACATTGGGCCAATATAAGTTGAAACTACTGCTTATGTCAAATTTGAAAACAGTTTTTGAATAATTTTTACATTTGTATACACTATATTAATTGTCATTCAATATTCAAACTAATTTAGCATGTACTGTGTGCTGGAATTTTATGCTTTTTGGTCTTTCCAGTGTTATTACCAGAACGTGCTATGAACACGCAGGCTATATTGTGGATTTGTTACACAAACTTTTCTCAGCGGGAGAGATCTAGAGATTGTTAAAAGGCTTAGTAATTAGATTTGTCTGTGCAGAGCTGATTCCATTTCCCTCGCTCCACGAGAAGCAGCTCTAGTCCTCAGGCAGGTAGATTCAGACCTTCATTATTCTGCATTTTACCCAGCCATCACCCTCAACTCAACAGGGCTTTGTTTTAATATCCACACACTTTTTTCCAGCTAATGCATTGAAGACTTAAAGCATTTACCAACATTTGCTGTCTTCAAACCAAATATCCAGCCTGCTCAAGTCCTTGCTTTGATATGGACGTTTCACACGGCTGCTATTTAGAAATTCAGTTATCACTGACTCGCATTCGTCAGCCAGTCTGATAAAGGCTAATCTCCTTCAAAGCAAGCTCTTGATTTGCCTTCAGGAAGCCATTTTGGTGGCTCACACCATCTGCTATAAAGGAACTGACACTGAATGAAGGGTTGCTCTTTTTGTTTGCTCTGGGGTTGTAAGTGTCGATTAGTGTACATGACGTTTGCCCAACACTCTGTGTCTTGATATAACAAATTTTAAAAGTAATATGCCAAACTTTATTATTTAAAAAAAAAAAAAAGAGATTTATATTGGTGTCATGCCAGTCTAATGCCATCCCATAACATGTATTTTTAAATAACAGATATCTATAGTGCAATAGATATTCATGTAACAAATTCATATTGACATGTGTTTCCCTGAACATGTGGTGAAAATTAATAAAATGTATGTGTAAATAAAGAATTATTGTCTTTGTCATTACTTGAATGCATTATGACACTGAATCCCTTTAGTTAGCTCGTATTGTAGTATAACATAAATTCCATTAATGCTAAAAGCCTTTCTAACAATCACTAATATGTTATAATCTTAGATTTTTCAATCTTCATTACTTAAAAGTAAATAAAAGTCACTTAATTTACACTTCAGTATTTTATCTTCCCCATATTGTTAATTAATAATGTCGAAATTTCACATTAAAGTGATTATATGACGACTAAAATACCCCAGAAAATGTATTTGTTATTTCATGGCTTTTATGGTGTTTTAAGGGATTTAGTTTTATAATTGAATTATAATGAGTAGATTAAGGGATCTCTTGCTACACCACACATGAATTAGATGAATTAAGACTGTATTAATCAACCATTTCATAGTGAAGTCTGTGTGACATTAATAAATTATGTTTATTATAAAATAATTTATTATCTTAATGGTCCATTTAGCTCATTTCTGTTAAATTCATCTTTCTAATTTTTAAAATAAAGAGTTTTGAAACAACAGTACACTTTTGAAGTTAATTAAACAAGCATTATGTGAATCTGCACACATCAGACCACAAAATGGTCGACACTGTCTGTCAAGACAAACAGGTTTCATCACCATCTGCTGGCCAGTGTTTGGTGTATTTAATATTCTAAAAAAAGATATACGACACTGATGCTGCAGTAGCCTTTTTAGAAAATGATAGTACTGTATATAATCTGAATCTCTAGGTATTTCTGAACGAAAATAAAGTTTTTTTTTATTTCTATTATAGCCCTTAATTATATATTATATATAATCCTTAATTATAGCCCTTAAGCTACCTGTGGTTGATGTGGAAAGAAATGTGCTGAACAATTAACAGGACAAAAAAGACTCCAGACGAATATTTTGCAAAGCCTCCTGAAATTGTAGCTCTTTGCAAACACTGTTATAAAGCTCTGAATTACCAGTTCAAGGCAGGAATGAAGTTCTGGACCTCATTCAGTCCACTCCTTCCACCTTCCACCAAAGGCCATCCCTCACTGCATCTGGCCAGTAGCAAAAGTAACCAATGCTTCCTGAAAGAGGAACCCGAACATAACAGGTCCCAACCAGACAGCGTGGCATATTTCCAGAGCATCACAATATAATAAAAAGCTGACCAAAACGTATGACTAAGTGAGTGAGCACAACAGGCAGACACAAGTACAGCAGGCAGCGTTCAGTCAGAAGGTGAAAACAGAGCTGAATCAGAGGCAACTCCCCACACCTCAATGATTTCAAAATAAATGCAGCATATTCCAGGAAAAAATCAAATGAGTCATACAGTGAAAGAGAAACTATGACAGTGGAAAAAAAGCAAATGAGTCATTTTACTCCAATGTCCATGACAAATAACTGCATTAGAGGAAGCTAAGACATTTCATTTTGCAGCTACCTCTCCAATGCATTAAATAAAATTTGGAAATGATTTCAACCCTTCAGCAGCATCCTTACAAAACAAAAAATATGTATTTGTAGTTTATTTCTATAGAAACACACTTTTTAGGAGACAGGGTTGGAATTCATGGTCCCTGATGATGAATCATATTCTATATAGCTTATATATTCTACATAATCCTGTCCTATAAATTTTCCATTTGTACATCAGCGTCAAATTTTCTACATACGCATGGTTCCCAGATGAACCTGCAGAACTAATGACAGACCAGTCTTGCCAATGTGGGCATGTTGCAGAAGTACAGCCCCAGAAACTGCTAGCATAGCCATGGTATTTCAGTCTCAGTTCTCCTTTTACGCAGAAGTTATTTTCTTGCTAAACAGCAAAACTATAATGTAGGATGTTCAGAAGCACAGAACATGCCTTTGACAAGATTCTTGACTTGCGTTGCAACACATTTGCTGTGAACATTGCTTGTTTCAAGAGTTTCCTGCACACAAACGTCCCACTTTTACATATAAATCATCAGTAGCCAAGTTTGTTATTGTTGTATTTTTATGTTGCACTTGTGGAGCGAACAAAGACTAAAAATTACTTCTGAGATTTTGAACATTTACTGGCTACACGTCCTTTCTCCCCTTTCTGTTTCAGTGAATCCCTGTCCTTCCTCAGTCACCACCCTCAAGAAAGATTTTAAATCCTCAGTATCATCAGAAGTCTCTTTGAGAAACTGAGCTTTATCTGGTTCACCTGCCAACAACCCCCTTCTTCTTTTCAGAGATAACATCAGCATATTGCACAAGTCAGTCAATTCCTAGAATCAAGAACAAAGCGCCATAAGTGTTACTCTGCAAGCTCAGTTTCCCAACAATTTTCTGCCCACCTCCTCAAATAAAACTGTTTGCATAGTTTTAAAGGTCAGTTCAGATTCTCATCTAAGGAAACTCATCACTGGAATTGTTAGTGAAGAACCTCATTCATCCAGGTGAGGTTGTCTGGACACTGAGTCATAGCAACTGGACTTTTTTCTATTTTCTATTCATCCAAGTAGCTTCTTCAGTCCATCTGGTGAAGACTGCTGCTAAGGCTGGGCCATCTGTAACTGCTAATGAGACATTTTACCTTCCACTGCACCTTTTGAATAGTTCCTCTCTTCCCCTTTTGGTGTTACCCTATACACTGATGTTAATGCTGAGGTTAGGTCAGGTCATTATCAAAGCCAAAACTCTATGAATCCAGAACTTGATTTAGCTAATTCACAGCCACAAGCTTCAGTTTTTATCCCCAAACTATTTTACATCAGTGAGCCACATTGTTACACTGGGATGTACCATCATTATGAAACATATGAAGGACTGGTAATGGCCACTGCGCATGCTTGGACACGCCCTTTTATTTACATTGCTTTGCTAGTTTTTGCACTACATATTACAACCTCCTGTGTTTGGACTAAAGTTCTTTGACATAATTACAGCGTCTGGGACAGAGTCTGGCAAACAAGAAGTTGTTGGATGTGATGGTTTCGTAGACTGAGGGCTAAACTAAAATTGCCACAAACAGAACTATGGAAGAGAGGTGGTGCAGCTGTGGTGAGTGCTCAGCCATCATCCAAGGCAGATGGATACATGCTGCAACAAATGAGACAAACTGGACCTGCAAAAATGGAGAGAGACCAAAGCTATGGACCACATTCTTGGAATCAGATACAGGCCACTTTGTTTTCCAGTGTTAACTTTGTACAAGTTGAAAGGACAAAGAAATAACAGTCATTGTTTACTGTATAAGTTATGTTCACAATCATGCGCAGTGACCTTGAGACCCTGGACCCAACTCAAGCCAACCCAACCCAATAATATAAGAGCAGTGTCCTGATCTATAGCTCAATCCCTGTGAACTAAGCTCAGATCTGCCAAATGCTCAGTCTCAACAGATTATGTTCACTTGTGTTCCATGCACAGAGGTAAAAACCACTCACACTTCCTCAAATTCACAGCCAACTCTTGGGCATTCAGCAGATCTTTAAATTCCACTGAGAAATGTTAAGCAGACACTTTTGTTCCTCACAGACTGTAAATGCTCTGGTGTTTCCACACTCTAATAATCTTTTTTTGTATCTGTAAGATAAATGTGAGTTTAAAATTATAACACCGCATATTAAAGCCCATTCATTACATGCACATTAAAACCAGACTTAAAGCAGAATTCACTTCAATAATGGCTCCTGTAGTGTAAGGAAATGACATTAACATTTTTCCTCTTGTGTTTGCCTAAAAGTTGTTTTTCCAGTCAAGACAAGGTGAATTTATTAAAAAAAAAAAAAGTTAGCTTCTAAGGAAGAAAAAAAAAAAAGTTGTCCCACTGGTGCTTTGCACATTCCTGAGTAATGCGCGCACACACACACAGAAAATGAGAGGGGGAGAGAAAGTGAGAACTGAGCTGAGAGGGTTGCTACAGACCAGTTCACCCACTATTGAATCACTTCTCACTGAGCCTGTAACACGCAGCACAGATTAAAGTTTGTTGTGGAAAGTCAAAGTGAGGAACAGGAGCCGGGTCTGACCACCAATTTAAAGGTGAGTTGAAATATTCTCTCTCATCTCTGTTTCAAAATTGTTTTGTCTTTTAATATACAGACTGTCACACAATCTTCACACATTAGTTAAACTTTTATCCACGGGATAAAATCCACAACTAAACTGAACTATTAAAGACTTTGAATATAGCTTCAGTAAACCACATGCACTCTGTTAACAAATACATCAGATAAATCAGACTCTGACTAAAAGCTGAAGCATCAGCTGTCATCAGTGACCAAGAGCTGTTTATCTCCCCAGGACGTGTTCAAGATATGATAACTGCACTGACTAATCACACAGAGGTAAATATTTGTCATCCAGTTGTTTTAAAGGATTGGTATTTTGGGGCTTTATTTTTAGAGACATCTCCAGGGACAGATAAAAAAAAATTAAATTACAGCATTTGTGATTCATTAAAGGATGGAATGAAATAAACAAATCAAATGAAATTGTCTATAGGTTCTGTGCAGTACTAGAACACGCTGTGGTTTAAAGAATTACATCACCATGACAAGTTTTCAGTCTTTGCTGACAACTATGATTATGACTTGATATGATTTTCAGTCAAAATAATCTCAAGATATATGTCTCCTAGACTTGTCTTTTAACAGTGTTCTTCTCTGTCAGGAAGCAGAAAAAAATGGCAGTTAAGAGGTTCAGAAGGATGAGAGTGACAATTCAGAACAGCTTAAGAAAAGCTATTTAGCTGTCACATATTCTTTTACTTTATATACCTATATACTTTTGTCTGACTGAAACTGATGAGCAGACAAAATGTTTTATTACAAAGTTGAGACAATAGTCAAAGAAAAGACCTGTGCTCTACACTGGCT